>JABFPB010000982.1:0-29234 GCA_022817645.1 Ceratoteleas bidentatus | reverse complement strand
AAAGCCATTGTGGCATTAAATATCTCGGTTTCTAATATACACATTTATATATTTGCCAAATTCCTTGGGAATTTGGCAAATAAAATAGCCTCGTAATAATTCTCATATTTTTAAATTAACCAGCAAACTACCTTAGCTGCTGAATTGAATACTTGATTAGTTGTTCACTTTCTTTCTGACACATTGTTAAAACATTAACATTGTTAAAACATTAACAATGTGTCAGAAAAACTTTAAAATTTTAATGTGTGAAATTCTATTAATTTTTGGATAAAAATTTACAAAATAATTATCTATTTATTTACAATTGGAATGATTTTTAATTCTAAATAAAACACTAAACGTCCTTCTCTACACCCAAAAATCACCTCACATTTCATTGCGTACACTTCCTTCAAATTCGCACCTCTCTCCATCCCTCTGAACCCGAAGCGCAAACCGCAACCTCACCTTCTGTCACTATTAATTTAATCACGCACCCATTTGACGTGGACAATGTGAAATACTTAACGCGGAATAATCGAGCGCAGTTGCACGGTTATGAATCCCATGTTACACATGAATATTTATTCATGTTTTCGATAATCAAAATGAATTCTCGTTCCCAGATGAATATTCATGAGTTGCCGGTACGTTCGTAATATCACTCTGTCATACATCAGGCGCAAACCGCCAATTTACTTACGCATCGCGCGAGTATATTATATCGGCGATCCGCGTATAGTTCACCCGAACGTTACTCGTACCCTCCTCTTATTTACATAAGCCTTATTTACGACTGGCGAATTTATCGCGCTTTGCTCCGCCGCCAAACATACCTTCCGCGCCAGGCGACCGAAAAACTCGCGCCCGGACATTTTTTAACATCATAAGCTTTTCCAATTTTCGCCGACAAGATTTGTGTCCGCGTTTTGTTGCGCCGCATCGCATTCTGGCAGACCTGAAATAGGAGCCGCAAAACAGGCGAAATTAAATTTCCAGTCAAAGCAAGAAAGCCACCAAACAAGTTTACGAAATACGTCTTGTCGAGTTTCCATAATCCGTTTCCACGGGGAAGCGTGGTCATTTTTATTTCAACGTCCGACCAACAATGTTTCACGTCACGAAATTTCGCGCCGCAAAAGCAACATTTCAATTACAAAGGCGCCAATCGAAACGGCGCATTAAATTAGACTGTACGACGAGCGTAAAGCCAACAAACAACGGACTCGCGAAAGGAATTCTTAAGAGGCGTTGATTCTAATTTAACGATTGATGGTTTGACCGGGCACGATAAGGCACGATCTCAAGACCTACATTAAAAGGATCGTACGCTCCGTGGTGCCTCTGGCGTGGCTCCAAGTATTTACAGGACTGCTGCTGAATAATCCATCGGGCTAGGACGAAGCGCGCTAGTCCATTTCGCAAGCAACAGACAAGCAATCTGCATGCTTAATAATCCAGGCTTAGTTGACTGTGAGAGTGCTCGCACATACCGCCTGACATTATGTTACCTCGCTCTCGAACGCTAAGAGCATCTTGTACAAATAAAGGAAGAACCTCAGACTCGCTAATACTTGACTTATTTCTGTCGACGAACAATCCCGGGGAATTAAACAAGAGCAACGTTACGCTCGACAAATGAACATCCACGCTAAACGGAGAAAAAAGGTTAACTGAAGCCAAGCAATTTGGTTGAGTAGACCAAGTTGATGGTTACGGTAATCGAAACATTTAATTACTTCTGAGGAAAACTGGATTATCGAGAAAGTGGAATAAAAATGTGGATGAGAGAACTTGAAGTAGAACTATATGTTGGAATTATTTTGAAGTCTGCTAAATGATGATGCAGCATTTTTGATGCATTAAGCCAGCGATGCGAAAAAACGTTGTTTGTTTTTTGAAATGAAAAAAGAAGCAGTGAAGAGATCAAGGTTGCGGGTATTTATCGTTATTATCCGTTTCTTCAGAGGAAGTTACTGGAGGGATCGTAAAGAGCGGCGGCGCCATCTGCACTCGTATAAATACAAAAGTCGACACCATTTGACAGAATGAATATCAACTGCGACATCATTACAGAAGCCGGCGCGTAATAACTGAAAGAAAGACAGGACTCGCCAATCAGACCGGTCCTGTGTCATTTTTTAAATTGCCGGCACTTTCTCAATGTCTTTGTCACCTGACACTTTGTATTCGAGGATAAAACATTGTACTCCGTTGCAAACGCCATTTCGTTTCTCCGCAAAAAAGATTTTTTTCATTTTTGCAAAAGTGTTTTCATTTCACTTTTCCAGAAAATACAAAACAGAAAATCTACGAAAACAGAAAACATTTTTAAGAGTTTTCAATTTTAACTTAACTATTTAGTACTGAAATCACTAAGAGAGTTTTCCAAATTGAAATGGAAGTATCCAAAATGAAAACATTTTATTTTCCAATTGTCATCACAACACGAAGACATCTCAAAGACCAAGATCTTCTTTTTTCAATCAAATAATTGGTTAACAAAATATTCTCGCCGAAATCCGCAAACAATTTTCTCCGCAGTTAATCTCTAACATTCACCCCTATCCTATCATTCCACGATCCCCTTATATCCTACTCAAACTCGTCTTCCACCCCCCCCCCCTCTCCCCCTACCTGACCAGAGGAAAGAATGGAAGGAAGCACAGAATGATCTCCCGGGATTATCCAATAATCATAACCAATAGTTACCAACGAAATGTCCGGTGCGCAATGCGCGCATGATTTGATCTTGATTATACATCGCAGCACTCCGAACCGTCAAGCGGAAATGCCCCGCGACGATTACCCGCGTTCCGCGCCGCTTTATGAGCGACTCATTTCACGGGCAGCACAGGAAGAACGGATGTCTCGTACGCACTCGCATCACCCATTCCCCGCCCCCCTCTCGCTCCGCCATCAGAAACAACGCCTCGCCGTAACTCATCCCGCACCGCCACCGTCCCAACTTTCCAGACACTTGAGAAATGCGCCTACTCCTGCCCATTAATCCTTCATTGGCTCTCCGTCCGTCTGCGCATTTTTCTCTCGCCACAGACAATCAATCGCTATTTATAATCCGCATTTATATTTCATGCGTACAGCATCGCGTCGCGATCTCGCGAATTTCGAGCATTCGAATTCTAAGTCCCTCGTGGAGGTTAGACATTCGGAACTCTCGTACCTCGAGGATTGGGGAAGAAAAACGATTATTTCGTAATTTTAAAAACGATTAGTAAGAGATAATTAAAGGAAATCTGGGTGTGTATTCTTTAAAAGGGTTTGATTAGTTGTTTATTACTTGTTTTTATTAGTATTTAACTCTATTTGTTAGTTATGTTTTGTTAGTTTCCTACGCTCTTAAAATGTTATATTATGTTGAAAAGGTTATAATTTTGTGACCAATACGTTTATTTTAATTGAATTAATTTGATGCTGAAAAGATTTATTTTGAAGTGAATAACGCAGTAGAATTAAAATTATTCGTTTTGTTATGAAAGGATTTCGTTTTATCGATATATTGAGCGGAAAATCCTTTCATAATGAAAGGAATCGTTTCATGATGAATAAATTGTTTTAAAAGCGTAAGAATGTGATGTTTTAAAAACGCTTTTACAGTTTTTAATTGTCTTGTTCAATTAGGGTAGGCATATTAATGAATATGAAAGATGCAGAAGGATATTATGTGCAACAATGATTTTACTTAGAATATGTAGTTTATTATCCATTTCATCTTCCCATGAAATTATTCTTCGTTATGAAATCTGATTATCTGATTAATATATGCGTTGATCTGAACTGAAACTCGAAATGAAAATGCTCTTATTTCTTCATATATAGAATATTATCCAATTCCAACCCAAAAATTACTGAAGGAAAATGGAAACGTATGTATCCACGTTGTAAAAATCATGGAAATAAAAACACAGTGCAACATCTGTCTTCGAAAATAAAAATAAATAAACATTTTTTAATTCTTATAACTTTGATTTCAATCTTAAACCCCAGTCAAATTTTTTTAGGGTGTTGGAGCAAATATTTCCTTAGTTATCTGCAAAACTGAAGCCAATTGGAAGAATGTGTTTTGTGGGAATCGTAAAAATCATCAAAATTGGAATGTTTCGTGTTTTGTCGATTTCAAGGAATGTAGCGGACTAAAAAATTATGCTTAACACTTTTGGCGGCATGGAAAAATATCCTTCTTCGTGTAGAAAAAATTTCACGGTCTATTTTCGGAATAATTTGTGTATAATAATTGTTTGACTCGACAAGCTTAACACTTTTGGTAATTTGGCGGTCCTAAGGAATTTTCAATATTTTGTGTGATTTTAGATGGCATCCATAATTTATTTAGGGCTCGATATTGTAAAAATATTTTCCTTACTCGTGCGGGAGAAGTGCCTACTTCTCCCACGCGCAGCAGTGGGAGAAGCGCAAACTTATTAAATTCTGCATATTAAATTTAATATACTTGTATATGTATATTAAATTTAGTATACTTGTATATTAAATTTAATTCACGGTTATCAAACTTAATACCCAATTATTAAATATTATATTAATTTTAATATGCGTAATATTATATGAATTTTACAAAATTGTGGATTAAATTTAATATGCATATGTGTTAAATGAATTCATGTATTGCAAACTTCAAACATTGGAACAATTTCAAGTTTGCAATAAACTCATATCGTAATGATATATACAAATTTTCAAACATTTCTAACAATGTAAGTGAAAACATCTGGTTCTGCGTAATATATAAATAAATAAATCAAAATTCTAGATGCGATGTAGTACTTTCATTTACCGAACACGATTTTTCGACTAAGAGTTAATTAGCAAATTATCTAGCAAACATTGGTCTAAGTCTTACACTCAGACAAATTTCTAAACAAAACTTCCAGTACATG
This sequence comes from Ceratoteleas bidentatus, assembly GCA_022817645.1. NCBI lineage: Eukaryota > Metazoa > Arthropoda > Insecta > Hymenoptera > Scelionidae > Ceratoteleas > Ceratoteleas bidentatus. The sequence continues at coordinate 24,336 of JABFPB010000982.1, read as the reverse complement.
TACACAAAAATGAAATTCAGTTCTGTGTACATGAAAATTAATGTAAAAATACATAAAATTGCATTACCTCCTACATATTCCACTACTTGTACATTAATTTTAAGTTACGCAACTGCAATGAGCTTACAGTTTTTACATGCAATTTCATGACATTTTTAAAAGTGTAATTTTTTATAACGTTACGCTATACGATTAAGCATTAGACCAAACGTACGTAAAACATTAACAAAAATCTCACCCTTTACTACCGAGAGCCGAAGTTAAATAACAATAATTCCGAATTAAACACCAGCTTAATTCAGTTCAAGTATGTCTAACATTCATGCACCGCACCTCTACAACTACGACGCGATATCGATCGGACTTTTTTCCTCAGAAATCCAAATCCAATTCCAACTGCCGCGAGGCTGCCACGCTCCCCGTCGAATCCATTTCGCGATCATTAAGATCATTATCTAATCACCAGGTATCGGCGTTCCGGAGATACTTAACCCCGTCAATTTCCTCCGACACGTATAATCCCCCGCCGAAACGAAATAACCCGGCGTGTCATTTTGTTCCGCATACCTGGCACTCTAATTGCCCGAGCGGCGGTTATTTCATGCCAATCTTGCCATGTGCCGGAGCCCATCTTATCCCGCGCCGGTTATCCTTCGCGCGCGCGACCGTCTCCAGCTTAATGGCGTCCTGTTAATTTGCAAATTAGGCCCCACCTCGGCGCCGACCAGCGCGGCGCCATAAACCATTCGTCGGCTTAATTCGATTAATGGCCGCGAGGGCGACAGATCCACTTGACTCGAACGCCGACGAGGGGCCATTGACGAGGCGAGGCTGCGCCGTGGCTTATCGGAAGCGCGAGGTAAATTGTCAGGTGCGCGTTAGATAAGTTGCGGAGAAGCGATTGAGGAGTCGGCCACGCCCCGGACAATTAGCTATTTATTTTAAGCACGCGATAAAGCGTGCACGTCGATTGCGCGGTTCAAATTGTTTAAGGTTTCGATTGAGGTTAATTGGACCGTGCGGCACGGAAAGGGTGAGAATGGATGTTCGGTGCAGATGGTTCGTGGATGTCGAAAAGGTGGAACGTTCGAATTTATCAGCTTTAGAAGCTTTACTGCGAAAGGTTTTACTTGAATTGAATAGTGTTGGGGTTTTTCTTGGTGTAGTGGGATTTTTCAGTCGATTTTTTTTTTTTATTTTTTTTTTTGAGGGAAGGTGTAATTGGTTGAAGTAGCGAGGATATTTGAGAAAAAATATTAAATCTTTTGCCAGAGGGAGTAGAGTAGAAACCTTAGTGGAATTGGAGCTTGATTTAAGACAATTTTACCATCTATTTTACCAAAATGCCCTAAATTAGATTTTTACAGGAGTTTTTTTTATTTTGCTCTAATATTAATTTTGATATCAATATGATACACAAGGAGTGTAATGCTGAAAAGATTTGATGAGTTCTGTTTTCATTTTATTCCTTTTGATAGATATATGCAAGCAATCAATTTCAATAATTGAGAATTGTTAATTGTCAAAGCTATCATAGAATCAATATCTAAATATGTATTTTTACGAATTTTTTGTTGTGGTTTCTAATAGTTTCTTTCTGGTGAAAATCGCAGCCAATGTAATTCAGGATTTTTTCATCTATAGAAGTAGATTTTTACTTTATAATAACTAGTATCAGCATGTAAATCTTATTTTATTCCATATACAAATGAAAATCACTTCAATAAATTCAGAATCACTGCGTGTAATTAAGACAATGAAATAATAAATGTTTGCGTTTCAATAAAAACAGTACTTATATGTTGTACATGCAGTATTGTCTTGAAAAATATGTGTTTACTGTAGATAAGCTGTCATAATTCTACAAGCTGTAATGTGATTCTTTATCAGTATCTAAAAAAATAATTCAACGCAATTACATGATATCGCGATTAACTAATTAAGTACTCGAGCATTCCCCCTTCTTTCGCCATTAACATATGCAACTGTGCACAAACACAGACAATGTATATGGCGTGCGTCGTTGTTTATACACGTAGCTTTAAATCTAGATTTAAAGCTCCCACCAACAGATCGAACCTATTAGAAACGTTTGCTGATTATCGTTTAAAAAACAGTTAGTTTATTTCATACACAAGAGTGTACTTTCGGATTAAATATTTTCTTAATAGCCTTTTAGTTGTAATGCAATTAAAACTTTTTATGCAATTAATGCAAATATTATCATTATTTGCATTGCGATTCAACTTGTTTAAACAAAAACAATAATATAGAAATTTAATCGAAAAGTTTTTTGCTTCAATTTGCAAAACAAATACAATATTTCCTGAGTCATAAAACCGTAATATACCTCTTTTCAAGGTCTCTTTTCAATTTCAGATGTGGATTTTTCAAAATTACATTGACTAATTGTTTTATAATCTCTTAAACGATCGTGTTTGTAAACACCAATCTCACTTTGAAAACACCAAGATTAACCTTCACACCAAAGCATTTTTATCTTATTATCGTTCGATGCGTTACCACAAAAGAAGCTCGCCGCAACAATTATCCCGTCCATAAACATTAACCAATCATTAATACAAAATAATCCATAATTAACCTAAAAGTAAAAGCACTCTACCCACTCGTCGTACGGCCAACTAATTACACGCGCAACATTGAAAAGGTACCCCGGCGTCGCCGCAGGAATGCCAACCATCACGCTTCACGGACGAAGCCAAAGTAGATCACATTACTGAATTCGCGTGAGGTTCAAGTGTCCTGTTTTAATTTGCCACATTCCTGCCATACTTCAAACGAGCAAACAAACATCACCTGAGCGCCCGGCAAAAAACCTGAACGCTTCTTAACCTGCTATACTATTACGAAATCGGTCCGAAAACTCGTCCGATATCAATCAGCCCGATTCAAATTCAATTCCACCAGTCGAACTGTTCCCAAACAACGTCCCGATTTCGCTCGTCATCCGTCGACTGATTAATATCCCGCCCTTCCGATTCAACGAACAGATCATTCCGAAATTCCGCCTCTAATGTCGAATCCACGTCGTTTCATGGAATTGGACCATTTCTCGTCGCTTCTCCGGAATGTTTTTTCTTTTCGCAAAACGTCTCGTATCAGCGGGTCACTTTGCAGATCCACTTTCAGCCTTCTCGTCCATATCTTGCCTCCTATTCGTGCAGTGCTCTTTGGAGCATGACACCGAGCGTTGATTAGACCCTCTTTCCTCACATCCTGCCCCTCCGAATCCCCCTCCCCGACGCCCCATCGCCGACTCCAGTTCGCCTCCCCCCTTCGGCCTCATCTTCTTCTTCGTCGTCGTCTTCTTCTTCTACTGTTACTTCGCCTCTCACTCCTCCATCATTCCGTCATCCGGTGCTTTTTACCTTGCTCGTGTGACCTTGCGAAGGCTGTCCGGGTGAAGGAACAGAAGATAACCGAGAGCGCGGCTCGACACGTCGAGTAGGGTTGTTGCACCGAGATCAGAGTATCCAACAGTAATTGACACTATTCTGGCGCTTTGAAACGAAGCGAAGCTCGAGTGTGCATTGCAAATTTTCTGAGGGCTTCGCGATGTTTTGTTCGACATGTTAGGAGAAGCCAAGCTTTGAAGAACGAAGACTTTGGTTCCTCATTGTTCCTTTGGCTCGACTTTTTCTCATGGAATACCATGATTAGGTGAGAGGGGAAAATGTTGCTGCAAGATCGTCGTGTTGTGTTATTGGGTGGTAAACCATGTCGCATTTTTATCGAAACAAACTTCAAAAGTGAAACTCGCAACATCGATTTTAACTTTAGCCGAGATCGGCGAACGTCAGTCACCCGGCAAGACATTTGAATTAATTCACAGAAAACGTCTATTACGCGCGAGCGTGGCGTTTTTTTCGGAATACCGGTCATTAAAGAACAGGCTCCGAACCGTATCACTTAATGTCTCTGTTTCAAACAAAACAATCCTGCAATCGGAATTCCTAAGACACTTGACATTTAATGAACGTCCGACTACTTTTTTGCCCTTCCGTTTTGCTTAGACGCAATTTTGTTGCTACCAGCATCAGCGCTGAACACGTTCACGCACACAGGCGCGCGTTTCGCTGTTTGTCTGTTTATTTTCGTTTGCAGAAATTGTAAATAAACATGTCAGTCTGGCTGAAATAGTTGATAAAATTTGACGACGGAGGGAGCAAATTACGACGCCAGGCAGGATAATCTGTTTCACGGTATCAATTGCATTAATTATGTCGACAGTTCCAGTAACGAACCAATTTTATCGACACGAAGCGAAAAACGGCTTCACGACAGTTTAACAAGTTCTCGGCGAGTCTTCTGTTGGACAGAAGAGCCCAAAAAGACATCTGCACAAATGTGCGAAGATTGTCTCGCAATCCTCACGATCGTCAAACTACAACCTTGCTTCTCCAACATCGTCAACAGATCTTTCCCTAAGCAAAACAACCTCAAACGAGCAAAAAATGCAAACAAACATACAACCAAATACAATCAAAAATCGAATTCCCCTGAAATCGCACTCCCCCCCCCCTCCCCCAGTATGATCTCCCGAGCTATATAAAGAAACGCGTAGCTATATTTATAGCACGAAACACGAACTCTGAAATAATTCATCCAAGTTGGCGTGCGCAAAAAGTGCGGATTGGCTGAAGTCATACAGCCTCGTGACTGAAACGAAAAAAAGCCAAACGAAGAAAATCGCACGACGCCGGCCCGAGCGAGCCGACAATACGCGGCTCACGTTTATGTAGGATTACGTGATATTCCTGGAGAACGGGTTCTCCGGGACATCATCGCGGAGCAGGAACCCGCGGACGTCTGCTCGCATGCGTGCGCGCGGCGGGTTAAAAATAACGCAGCTTCATATATTTATAGATATTTAGCCACATTGCAGCGCGAGCAACACGAAACAGGCAATACAAGAAGCCGCTATCATACGATCCTAAGGTCCTTTCGACTGGCGCGCGAACCGACTTGTTGCCGTGGGATGGCCCGATCGGGTAAATTGTTCGGGCGGGCCGTTCGCTGAATTAACGAGCGGCGCATTAACAATAAACGACGCGGTTCGTTATCCGGCATTTACATTAAAAAGCGATCGCCCCGAGTGCGATTCGTTCGGTTCGAGTTGCTCGTTTTTTCGGGGCGACAAATTGAGATTGATTAGGGCGCGGTGATTTACAAATTGGAGAAAAGCAAACAACGTCAATTTGCGGCTGCGGCAATTTGTCGAAATTAAGCGGTCGGTCGAAAATTGGCCGGCCAATCAAATTTCCATATTCGCCGGGGAGATGGGTGTGAGAGACCATTTGCGCGGACAAAAATGCGCCGCGTTTAATGCGCGTATTTACATACGCGGCTTAGCGCGGCACGGGGGTTGCTGGGAATGCGAGTATTAGATGATCGGGTGCAATGAGCCCGAGGCGAGGTGGCCTTGGCGCAAGTCCAGCCGCGAGGGCAAGGACGACTGCTCGGCGTATTTTTCTCGAGCGCCGATCGCCCGTTGTTGCTGTTGCTGCTTGTAAAAGCAACACCCGGACCGCGCCTAGGTACCCTCGGTTACGAACCCTGGCTGCAGGCGACTTGTGAGAAGCATTTTTACTCTGCCAGGGCGAGATCGTTGTTGCGTTAAATTATGTTTTAGGAAATTAATCAGGGAAGGAGTCACTCGGAGAATTTCTTTGAAGTGGATATGTAGTTTGATTAAAATTGTGGCTAGAAAGTTAAAGTAAGAGTTAAAGTATTTGCTTTTTGTTGTTGATGCCTGTCTTGTAAGAAAAAGGGTAATTTTAATAGACTGGTCGTTAATTAAATAGATAGACTATTAGAAAAATCAAATAAAGAAAATAAGATTAGGGGGTTGGATAGCAAATGTAAGCCCGAAAAAAATTGATTGTGGTTTTGTAACATGGAGATTTTTTACGTGATACTCAAAAATATTTTCTATAACAGATAATTATGAAGGTAATGTCAAATTTGCTTCAACCTTATTGTCCATTAAGGTTGAAAATATTAAATAGATGTTTTCCACATTGAGCAAAAATAAATAGTATGTTTCTGTTAATTTATTGGATGAAGATGAAGATGAGTACATTTCAGAAAATATCAAACCAACATTTATGCTCCCGAAGCTTAATGGTTGTTGTGATAATTGATGTTATCATAATTTTTAAGATTATTCAAATTATTTTAGAATCAACAGTTCCTTTTTATTTTCGAATTTGAGATATTTATTTGACTTTTTTGAGCGGGGATGGTTTTTATGAAAATTGGATATTGGGTTCTAGGAGCTCGGCGCCTATGTAATGATGTGATTGCAGGTTCTGAAGAAAACAGGTTTGGTGATAAGTGGCAAACTTGGCGAGTAGTTTTAGTTGTAAAATGTTTGCAACCATTATATCGTTTGAAAATAATTTTCATAATTTGTTTAAACAAGGGTTGAAGCATAATTTTCGCATGATTACCTTTTTCAATCGGTAAGAATTTTATGCTTTAGCACGATTTAAGAACAAACATTCAAAATATTGCGATTTTGAAATTCTCCCTCAAAATATATGAATGAAAATATATGAAAAAAATCTCAATTAGCATCCTTATATCTGGTAATAACTTTTATAAACGTTATTTTTCACCACTTTAAATGCATACAAAAATAGATTTTTACTTTAAAGTCAACCACTAGTACCGCAGAAATCATTTTCCGAGATTATGTACATGTCCAGGCGAACAAGTTACGTAATTGTCACCATGACCAGCCAATTCCCTGCGCAACTTTATGGGCCAGACACTCGAGTTCCTTGGGTCACATCGCCTCGAGAATTGTTTAGCGCCGAATGTGAACGCGGAAGGGACACATTTTCACACACCGTATATTTGCAAGAATTCAAGATTTACAGACAAAACATCATCGGTAATATTCGTACCTTTGGACATTTTTCTGGAACATCGCCGTAAATTTCATCTATTTCAAACACTTATCTTCAACCTCAATCTTAAAAATTCGAATCTAAACTCTTCAACACGTAACGGATATTCCCATGTTTTCATTTTTTCCCTACATTTTTATACTTATCAATACCTTAAAAACGTCACTTCAAAGTATTAAATTGTAGAACAACTTTAAAATATTACATCTTCCTTTCTTCCACATACGATGTGATTGAAATATCTCTAATAAGTCCGTAGACATTCTCAAAAAGTTGGTATTCACATGTCAAATTGATCAATTTTACATCGGAATTTCAATTCGCATTGCAATTGGTAAAAGAAAAGAGGTCCGAATTCCGCGACAGTGACTGTGTGCAATTCGTCTCGCACAAGACGAGACAACGCGAGCCTCGAGGAACTTCAATAATGCATGACATTGCGATCGCACGCGGGAATTGTTTATCGCCGAAGATGCTCGATCGACAAACGATCCACGTAGAAGAAAACGTGCGGCTTTTAGAGGTGCCGAGAGGTGGCAAAAAGTGCTAGAAAAAAGGCCTGCGGAGCGGAGTGCGAAGAATCAAGTGACACCGACCACCGGCATCGCAACACTTCGGCGATTCGTGTTGCCGCCACCCTAACCTTACTTAATGTAGTGTGGGACAGGGTTTAGTATCGATTTAACATGCTGTCTTTTAGTCTCTAACACGTAGTTCTATAATCGTCTCGAACAGTTTGAAAATATGGCTCCGTCAAAATAATAAATTTCATTCAAAATAGCTGCTTACACTCCTAAAAATAGGATTTTTTTAGGAGTGTAAGCATTTTTCTGACATGAAAGAATGTCATAACTGTAAAAAATAGATGTTTTTGTCATGATAGGGAAATGTATTTGACTGAATCAGGCATACAGTTTGCTTGTACCAATAGCAGCCATATAGTTTATCTAAATCAGGTAAAAATTTGCTTGTTCTGGTTCAATTTTTTGTTCCTTGCATAAAGTGTAAATATACTCTACACTGGCGAGATAGGGGGTAAGTCGCGCAATGTCTTACTCTTAGTGTCTTAATTAAAACTTCTAAGCTTGCATAGTTTTTGCAATGTACTTTAATTTCCTAACCTCAACAACACTCTAACACATTTATTAATCTGTTTTTCTCTAGATATAAGAGGACTGGTTGAGAGAATATTGTCTGATCTACATAATCAACATCCTCTTTATCGAGAAAATGTTAAAAGCTATTCCCAGTTATTACAATCGGATATTTTTAATGGCACACGAAAATACAATAATTGCTAAAAAAACGAAACTGGATAGCGATTACAACCATTTTTAAACACATTATATTATAGAAATGATAAAATCCATCTCTGAAACTCATCGAAATTTTCGCGATGTGAAAACAGGGTAAACTTTCCAACCACCCTATTGGTCCAATAAACCACAAGCGCGAGAACTGACGAAAGTCGGACAGAACAAAAAGCGGTGAATTAACGACCGAAAAAGTCACGTTCCGCAACTCCACGATTCGCAGGAACGTGCGAAGATTCTTAACTCGGACGTGCGAAATTGCGCGAAAATATCGAGTCTGCGGCGTATTGACACAAGCGCCCGTAATTCGCGCCTCGCAGCCCGCAAACATGGGACGGTCGCCTTGTCTAGTCGCGGCCCGTTCCCGCTTTCAAGATTTTGCAAAGATTCCTCGGCAAACAGCCCGATGTTTGCATAATCGCGGAAACGGTCGCGCGGGGTCGCACAGCTCGCTTTATAAACGGGCTTTCCGCAGATCTGCCGAGCGCTAATTAATTCTCATCGCAAACTACGAGTTTGTTTTTCAATCACGCGACCATCGCTCCCAATACAATCGCGAAGTTCGCGGCACACGTGGCTTCTACCCAAGTTGACATAACCTCACATTTCGACGGTTCAGTCAATACCCTTTACGACTCCGAACGCCTAGACTTCTGACTCTTTCTGACGATTCTTCGGAATTCGGCTCGAGTTCCCGGGTGACTGACACTTGGTCGCGTTTTGCGTGCGAAATCGCGAGCGCCGAAAGTCTCTTTGTTTCGGGGAACGCGTCTGTCGGGGCGGCGTAAAAACGTTTAATAGAAACTTGTATTATTGTGACTAATTTAAATAATTGCTACCCAGGCGCAAAAAGCCGGATTACACGGCTTAAATGGATCTACGTGTAAAACTGTACGGGCGTTTGATTAATTGCAACACTTGCGCGCTAGAGTTGCGCGGCCTTTTTCCCCAGCATTGTTTTGGACTATTTGGCCGCACTCGTCTTGAACGAGCAACACACCCGGAATATTATAATTAAAAAGGATACTTAATTCGCGGCGAACCGGAGTGTCGGTACTTCGGCGGATGTGCCTGCAGTCGGCATCTGACCTAAGAACTATTATTAAAATTAATGTTGTACCGGTAATAAGGAGAATTGCCGGGTATTATATTGAATTATTTTAATGCGGACGCGGAGGGGGGCTTGTGTAACGCGACTTGAGTCTTCGGGGCCTCGCGCTCTTATAATTTTCATCAAAGACCATGGAAACGCTCGTGTGGCTTGTACCATCCCGTCCAGTAATCCTGGCTAAATGACGCGTTCGTACCATTAACGTGGCTGCCTCATGTTGCTCGGAGAAGACTCGGATTTTGACATTAATATTCAGAAACGTTTTATGAAGGAATTCGATGTTAAGAAAAATAGCTTCAGTGTGAAATATTTCAGCACTAGTCTTAGAAGTTAAAAGGTTCCGGCACGATCTGTTTTATGATGACATTTTGCATTAAAAAATATGAATAGTAAACCTACTTAAATGAAATGAAAAGTGGAATTTATATCGTAACCGCTGATAGAATGTCAAGAAAAATATGTTGAAAATTAATCGAGTTCGTTTCTTTAAACAAAGTTTAGCAAATGGATTTAACTATAATGAAATAGTTCTAATAATTAAAAAATATTTAAAAATCAAGAAAAAATCAAAGGATAAGGTACCAAAGTTTTGAAGAATTCGGCCCGCTCTGTTTTCAATTAATACAGACATTATAGTTAATATTATCGCAAATATAGCAGGTCAAATTGTTTGCAACTTTGACAACTTTTTCTGTGACATTTTCTCAAACTTTTCGTCATACTGATATCAACATGTTACAGTTAGCCCATTATTTAATCAGTGAAAACAATGAAGTTATATAGGATCCATGTATTCTCTGTCAACTTCAATCTTTTTTTTTCACAAATCCAGCGAGTAGGTTTTCTTCTAATTGTGGTTTTCTTGCATCAAATATGTTGCTTTATAACATATATATTTTTTCTGCACATTCTCATTATGAAAGATGTCTTGCGGGGATCTCCTTACACTGCAAAAACAAGTGTTCTTCAGAGAACACTTTTGAAGCTTTTTTAGAACACTTTAAGTGTTCCGACGTTAATCTTATAGGAGAACACTTGAAACGTTCCAATGTTAAATCTTATGGAGAAAACTTAAAGTGTTGTTTACAGAACACTTTGAAAACATTTGTTTTTACGGTGTAATGTCTTAAATTTGGTTACCTATGTTCATCGTGATGTGATAAGACTATGGAGAAAATCTGCTTTAATCAATTTTATTGAAATATTAATAAAATTTTATTTACATTGAACTTTAGTAAAACTGTATTTAAATTTTCATCATAATATTTTTTTATAATTTTATAATGTAATAGTAATGTCTTAATATGACAAAAAGAATGTTGTCATGAAGATAACAAGAAAAACACGTATCCAAATGTTTACATATTTAGTGTAAAATTGTACAGCTGAGTGCAAAATACATTCAATTTCATACAGTTTACTGTAAACTATATTATCGTTAATCTTCCGTGATTGATTTTCAATATTCTATCTTCTACTAAAGTGGCGGCTACTCGAACATTTCTATCCCGATTGAATCCAACCGGCCGCGAAATAAGTGTTGCCGTATTATGGCAGCATCGGAGGATCGCGGACAACACTTGCGATTTTTGCTCCAATATCCATTCGTAACAACGATGCGCTAATAATACAGCGTGATGTGTTATAATTTATGCCATTACGCCGGTAATATCGGACAGCTTGAAAGTCAATCAGCGTAAGTCAGCGTTTTCGCCCGTGCAGATTTTAATTAAGCGTTGTAAATGATAGCCTGCGATGAAATATTTTTGAAAAAACAATCAGGCAAATTATTTACTCGCGCGGTACCGGCGTAATGAACAGTCGGTGGTCGCTTTATTAATTCCCCCGTTCTCATAATGTCCCGATTAAATCCCCTCGCTTTCGCGATTCTTGCACCTTTCGATAGCGTCGATTGCCGCTTTAATAGGACCACTTCTGCCGCGCAACGTGACTTATAAGGGATTAGTCTCGTGACCGCATGTTCAGATAAATAAAAGCGTTTTATAAAACGATCATTCAGTTATTCATGTAAGTCGAAATGTTTTTGCAATTAGTTCAGCGGATGTTAGGGTGGTAAAAGAGGAAAAAATGCATATGATTTTTGTACAGGTGTTAATAACAATTGTAAACTTAATAAGATTGAGATGACTTTATTATTTAAACTGAGATACAATAAATTTACAAAAAAAAATTTTTACGATGTAAATTATATTTCAGAAGTTTTGTTCGAATTGATACGTTTTTGGGATGTTAAATTCCAATTATAAGACAACGTCATTGAATTTAAGGGGGGCATTATATAACTGCGATAAATAACAGCCTATACTTAGAAATGTATTGAAAGAAGATGAATTATCTGATATTTGTGGATTATTTTGTATTGTATACAAAATATTTCAGTAAAAAATTTAAGTTAAAAAGTCACTTTTAACATTTTGTTTTTTCAACTTTTTTTTTATTTTCAAACGAGGAAAAATCAAATTTAAACTTCGACATCACTCGGAACTAAATTTCAATCGTAGATTCGTCTGCATTCCTTCTTACTTTTGAAAATATGGCTTTTCAGGATAAGAAATTAAAATTTCCCGTTCCCAAACGATCTTTTTAGCATATTTACATTAGATTTTCTTGTAGTCTGCGATATCCGGTTATTACAGTCAAACAAATTGTAAACACGACTAAATTACCGACAGATACATAGTTTTATCTTAGCATGCAATGCACATACAAAATACGCCAGAGGATATAATAGTGAGAGTGCAAATTTTTATCTTTTAAGCATCTTCACTAAAAGGCTGTTACTCACAGTGTACTTCAAAACTGGCTTAATCCTTTCGTGGGCGTATTCTCTACACCTTATACCATTAATATATGCAAATAAAATGTTGGCAAATTTTTAAATTTTAAACCAGGCCTCTTCTTCAAAGTTTTCCACTGGTTGCAGACTGAAATGCTATATTTCAAATGATCGAGTTTAATTTTATAATTTGGGAAGATTTTTTTTAATTAGCCAATTTCAATCTTTCAGTATCATTTTTCCGCCACTCTAAGCAATTAATTTCCTTAAAATCGTTCTTCCAATATTATGAATATTCCTGAACAGAATTCCCTTCCTTACAACTACTTTAATCTAAAAATGTAATCTTCTCTAAATCAATTTCATCTGTTTTCCTCCCACAAAATTGTTCGTAGGAGTAAATCCTTTAAAATGCAAACGTCTTATTAAGCACAAATCATTTTCCTTCAAAAACATTTTCATTACACAACCAACCCGTTCAAATTTAATTTACAAGACACCTCAACCAATCTCCAACCACAAGACCACTGCACCTGTCTCGTTTCCCATCTAAACCCCCATCATTTCCCCATTTGATATCGCCTCCCCGGCTCGTGAACGTCACTTCGTAAACAAATATCAACCTCTCCGACTGGATCGCGGAAATAATCTAATATCCGCGTCAGAATGGTCCCACGGGGGCCAACTATGTAAATCATCTTCGGAAAGCCTGGCCGGGTCCTTCGCGGATTATTCGACGCATTATTATTGATTAAATGAGGCGGCGGAGCAATGTGGAACACATCCATTGAACCCGGGCGGCGCTCTGGCAACCGCTACGGGTCATGAAAGATTAATCGGCGGCTCACCTGCCATTTGTTACTGCTAATAAAGTTATATGCTTATTATTGCGAGACGGCCGAGGCAAACGTCGTAATTGCGTTGATCCGTCTTTTCGCGCGGCGGCGCTCCTGTGGCTTTTATTTCTGCAGCTCGCGCGCGACGAGTTTTGTCAAGCAATTTGGCTTGATGGGGCGAACCAGTCGGCGAGCAATAGGGCCGATTAAAGTAATTGTACGACATTGTAAAACGCGGACGCGTATCGGGCGTATGATTAAAAATGTCAAATTGAATGCATTACGCTCGTCAGACGAGTAAACATCAACCGCGAGGCAAGTAATGTATTATAATTCCACGTTGGGCGCCAGATTCGGAGCGTGAAAATCGTTCTTTTTCGTCATTCCGTAATGTCAAAATAATGCCTAGGCTGTGCGTGGCAAAAGCGAGAAATGCAGATTAAAAACTTATAATCCCTTTGCCCGAGACGGGGCTGTAATTATCAGCGTGCTAACGAGGCAGCGGATCGTTTCCCGAATGAAAAAGGTGCCTGCGTTGCCGATGGCAATCTGCGTACACTCGTTAACGCACGATCGCCGAGTCTGGCCTCCGACATGAGAAAAAGATTTATAATTAATAACGTCGAGTTTTTCGAACGGGCACACGCATTTTTGACTCGCCGTTTTTGGTTTTGACGAAGCCAACGTGCGGAATAGAAGTCGCAAACTAAGACTTTGCTAGTTTGGCAATGTTTAAATTGAATGGATGTATTTCGATCAGCGGATAAATTGTTAAAGAAAATGTAATTTCATTTTGCATCGTTGACTGAAAGTCACATCTTTTTTCATGAGTTAAAAAACAGGACGTACTGCTCGTTAAACTCCTACATAAAAAACATTTTAACCCCCCCCCCCCATAAAAAACTGTTCTCCAAAACAGAATAAAATTATTGTTCATGTGGAATGGGTGGATGGACGAATCCGAGGGATTCGTCCACCCATTCCACTCTCCGCCTAAACTCAAAAACACTGTTCACCGGATCCCGACCTCATAAAGTTCGCCGCCAAATACACCAGTTTCCAATAAATATGACATCGGTTGCATGTAAAGTTCCAAAAAAAAATCTCGGGCCGACCGTTTCAACCAGGCCGATAAATTTCCCCTGAAAATGCGAAACCGTCGCCAGGCGGAAGTCCATTCTCCCAAAAGAACAAGAAGATGGATTGGCAAAGCTGCCGTAGCGTCGGCCACGGCTCAGAAGTGTGGAGGAGAGGGGGGAGCAGAGCTAATGATTAAAGAAAGGACACGCCCTCACGGACGAAAATATATGTTATATTATACAAAAATATATTTTATTTTATATTTTACAATTTTATATAATGAAAAATATAAAGCACATATAAATGTACACGGAGAAAAAAAGTATACGAAAATGTGACTGTATGTAACCGCTGCGAAAATGTAAATAAAAAATGTAAATAAGTAACACGTTATTTGAAACTTTCTTTTGACTTACATATAGTCGTCTTTTTCTATACTGTGAAAATGTTTCTATACTATCTGAAAATTTAATATACGTTTTTTTCCGTGTATGTTGCCGTATTGCTTTTATATATTTTATAATAAAAAATATATTTTGCACATATAAAATGAAATACATTTTCGTCCGTGAGAGTCCACAATTGGTACTTTAAAATCAAAATTTGTTGGGAATTATCTCAAAGCTTACACTCTACAAGATAAATTCTAAATTAATATCGAGCTCCTTATTTATTTATTGAAAAACATCTTTTTACTTTGTCATATTAAAATTATATAAAATTTAAACGTATTTATTCAACCTATATATTTTTCAAACTGGCCGCAGAATTTCCTCGAAAATTAATCTGAGGTAGTTGATTTTACCCTACATAAAAAATGAATTTAAGCGTACCCTGCATAAACAATGAATTCTCTATCCTGCTGTTTTTTATATCCACTTTTTCAACTGTTTATACACATGTAAACTTGACTTCTGATCTCCTGAAAATGTCGCACTTTCTTAAAAAAGCCATAATTTGGACATTTCCCGAAATTCGAAAAGAAATAGACAATCTGCATTCAGCTATTTCATATAGATTTAAGAACCACTCAGAGTTTACTCGTACCATTTTCTAGCCCTGCAAAAAGAAAGCGGCCAACCAGTGTTTTTGCTTCAGGGCCTTATTTCAAAATTTTCCATGTTAACATTGTAACGCAAACAAACCTATACCTATTACTTAATAACATAATATTTACAGACGGAAAGTTTACACTATCATTTATCGATGAAAAGAATCCCCAAACATTTCCTTCGCTCAGAATGCCCACGGTGCCCCCTCCCCCTTAATGAAAGCCCGCCAACAAACGGTACGTCGCGACTTTATGGCGGGAAAAAGGCGTAATGGCGCACGTATTGGAGTCGCGCTCCGGTTATCATTATCGGCGGCGTCGGCGGAATACCAATCTGGCGCGCGTCCTTGCCAGGACGGGTCACAAGCCACGAATCGGCGACCGGCTGGGGGGCCAGGGGCGGGCAAGCCCTCGCGGACAGATAGTAGCCAGATCGCGTTACAGAAATTGCCAATTACTCGTAACATGCAATTTCTACCTGCCTCGCTGCCGCGACTATCGTATTAATCTGGCGTTACGTGCAGGTGGCGTCAGCGATACCGATAAGCCGGGCGCAAGAGGCTAGACCGAGGGCTGAAAAAGGAAAAGCCTTTTTTTGGCGCGCCTGGCGCCACGCCGGGGCCGTTCAATTTGAATGCCCAAGAGACGCCGGCGAGACATCACCGGCCGTAGATGCACCCGACTATCCAGGCAAATTATTGCTCGGCCGATCGTACGCGTTTCCTTAATTGCGAGCTTGTCGATCGCGGTAATCATACGGCCAATTGTGCGAAGACGCGGAATTCGGAGCTCGAGGTTGTACCTAAGAGGAAATCGGCGCGAGTGTGGCGCGAATGGCGCCATTCAAAGGAAAGGGCGACGAGATTTGAGTGCGAAATCGGTTTCAGGAAGATGGGCTGGATAGGTAAAATTTTAGATGGATACGCCAAACCGGTAGGTTTTGTCTCGCAGCGCCAAAAAAACGAGCTGTCATGGCAGAATTTGTAAGTAATGAGTAGAAACAATAACTGGAAAACATAAATATGTGTTGAATACTGATAAAAATCGACCGAGGCAGTAGCTCAGCGATACCTTGCCTATGCACTGTCATTTGGGGGGTAGCGGGTTCAATTCCCACTGTCGGCCACTCTGTTCAAGGTTCGTGTTACCCTTGAACGTTAGGTAAATGAGCTATTAAAGTCGAGCCACTACTCGCAAATGAGTGTTTTTTGGAGTGCATTTATGTATTTGTATTCGTCTCCCTGCATACGCAAAAGCGTGAAAGCGGGTGTAATGTGTTTTTTTTTTTTTGTTATTCGTATTAAAATCGTAAATACTGCTCTCTTTTGTTTATTAATTAACCCAACCTCGTTTAAATTCAAATTCAATTCTTTGTTTGACAACTTCGAATGCAGATGGAGCAGTGGTCGTACTAAATTGAAATGGGTTTCCGTATTGGTTGCAGTGTCTGGTGGGTAGAGGAACAACCAAATTTGGAGAGGATTTAATGAAACCAGGTAAATTGGTGTACCTTGATTGGTTAAATGTGTGATTGTTTGAAGAGTAATGAAGCAATTTACTTGGTTAGACAACTGACATCGACAGTTTAGCTAGACATTTAACTACCCTGGAAAATATGAGATTTGAAGGTGATGTTGACCGGACAGAACAAGTTTCAATCGGCTATTTCGCGCCAAAAGTGGTTTTTCGTGAATTATCCGTAAATCAGGATATAGTTTTTCAAAACATGAAGTCATACGAATCTTGGAACACGTTTTTAAGATGAAATTGTAACCCAAAATCTGTTAGACAAAACGCGTTCCCTACTACAAACAATAACCAATCAATAACAAAAATTTGATGGATTGGTCAAACAATAACCAATCCATCAAATTTTTGCAAAATGTTCCGTGTTTGTCTGAGAATAAATTAATGTAACCAATTCATGATATCGAATATAGTTTTTGAAATATTCGAGTAAACTTCTTGCAAAACATTGAATGTCGATAACGCAGGAATCGGTTACAAGAAATATCACCTTAAAGTGGATGTTTGTGATTATGTAAGTTTTTAACATTAATCAGAGCATGAAGTATAGACAGATTATCTTATTCGATACTGTGGCATAAGAGTGAATTTACATTTAAACCTGTCAAATAGAACAAATGTTATAGAAATATAAAAATGTCAACGAATTCCAATTATGAAAAAACCTCAAGTACCATAGTGTAAAAAAAACTAGGAATTTTAATCAACACAAAACAGAATTTATTATAAAACTCTACTTATGCAACGTATCTTCAAGATTTCCCTTAAGGATATTGAAAAAAATCACTGGAGTGAATGATAGAGATAAGAAATTTGTAGGAATTTTTCATTACATGGATGAGACTTTCTTATTGCATAATAAAGATAAGATCAAACTCAAAAATGCTTTGAAATTAATATATTCAAATTGCCTTATGTAAATTTTTTATTAAATCGTAATTCGCCGCAAAAATGCACCGCAAAGTAAAAATTGTCCAAATAGACACATTACATTTTTGTCATTATAATATTAATCCCACGGACTCCTCTCAGGCAATCTCCAAGATGATAAATAAACGCCAACGAAACGCCGCAACGCGAAGCTCAGTTACGAACCGAAATATCTGTTTTATTATAACCATAATTATTACTCATCAAAATGACCATTAGAACAGTTTAATCTGAAATAACACGACACAACATGAAATCAGCCAACGACTCGGAAATACCCGTCTTTTCCGCATTATCCGATGTAAAGTTCTGTTTTAATACGCACTTTTACTTAGCCGTCCTGCAAAATTACACGTTCATTGGAATATCTGCAGAAAACGCAACTTCACAACAAATCCACGAGAGTCGCTCCGCGCGCTCGCTTATTTCACTATTATTAACATTTAACAAATTGAATCGTGATCTTTAATCGTCCGTCTCCATCAGCCTCGACACATTGTCTTTCTCCTTATCAGACCTCGGCCATGAATCACTCCGGCCGGAGCACCTGAAAACGCACTCAAAGCAACAATTTACCGCGGAATGCTCGACTCGCGCTTTTACGATGCGGCCTATCATAAAAATGACAACGAGTAACAAAGCGATAAATCGGCGCGGCATGCACTATATATTTTATTGAATATTAGCGTTATCCGACGATTGGATCCCGGCGTCTGACGCGGTCAGCCTTGAGGTGCCGGAACAATGCGAAAACAAAAATAACGCAAACAAACGACTTGATACGTGGCCTGGCCAATTCGATCGGCGCTGTAGCATGACTGATAGACATCATGAAGCCGCCACTAATCTCGCATAAATAATCTAAATGATGGTACGCGTACACCGCCAACGTCAAATAGCTCTATTTGGATTTCAGATTATCTCGGTCCATTACCGAGATTAGCCTATACCTCGGCATTCCCCGAGACGTATAGTTAATTCTTTAATCCTGCTCGCCGGCGAGAAAAGGACGGAGCCCTTTGCGCGAAATTATAGTCCAAGTAATTATACGGAAAAAGGGACGCTAGATGTGCCGCGTATTCATTTGTAAATTGATACGGATGGCGCGTCATTTTGTAATCAGGCGAGCAACGTCGTGGTGTGCGTGCGTTTCGCGTGCGCGAAGGAACGCCGTCGCGGGATCCACGAAACGTGAGTCGCTGGCATTTTTGTCACCTGGTAGCTGTGGCGAACCGACTCGAAAAGTTCGACGCGAACGCGATCGGTATCGGCGGCGAATCAACGTCCGTGCGCTGGTACCGTTAAGATGTGATTAGCGATTCGCAGGGACTCGGATGAATGTTGGCTGGGAAAAAACAATGAGGGAAGTTTCCGAATGCCGGAGATTGCTGCGTGCAATTAGGAGCCTTTTTGTCGAGCTTTTGGCCCTGGAGCGCCAAATGTTCTGTACAATTACCACGGTTTTTATTGCATTTGGAAAATTGTATATTATGTGTAATTTTAGGTACTTTGTGTGACTTTGGAGATTCGTTCTGTGATTCTAGGTAATTAACTGTAAATTCCGGGTGTTTTTGCGATTTTTTGCTTGATTGCTTTTATGCCAGTGGACATTAGAGGAGTGTTATAGAATTTTAATGAGGACGTATTGAAGTTAATTTGGTATATATTTTTGAATTGGAGTTTACATCAGGGCATTTTTTGCAGAGCGAGTTCTGGAATTCAGATAATAATAACATTGAGGTTTTTTAATAACTCTTTTCATTACATATATTCCACACACACATGTACAGATGTAATCTGCCACAAATACAGTAAAGTTTTCGATTCTAGACTGTATTTTATAATTCAATTAAGAAACTGTATATTTTACTATGTATTCTACCAAACTATTCAATATCACGTTGTATTGCAGCCTCATGTTGTTAATAACCTTTTTTTTCTTTGGTTACGTTTTTGTCTCCATTTCGCGAGAATATAATTGCCATACATTTCGAATATTTATTAATTAACACACTCTAAAAATAGCGTCTTAATTATAGGTTTTCTCCCCATTTTCAAGACTCTTAAATAAACTCCATAATGTTGAGATAGGTAAGACAAGTAGTGTCGTAAAATAAGACGTAAAGTGTCTTAATTCAGACGTCTAACCTTGCGAAGTTTTTGCAGTGAATGTATTACAAAACAACTTCCTAACCTGCAAAGAAACAATCACCTTCGCCAAACAAGTTCGACAAGCTCGAACATCTGAACCGCGCGTGAGGTTAATTTGCAAAACTAACCGATTGATACTAACCTAAGCAGTCTGTAAACAATGACAGTAATCCCGCGGGCAACAGTTTTCCGTTGCGTTTGTTGTATTCGACCGTGCAATATGCGCGATTGTGAAATAAACAGCACGAATAAGTGGCTGATGAGAAGCGCGAGGCTCGCCTCGGCAAAAAACGTAGGCGCAATTTAAGATGGTTAACTCTCGGCCGACTCGAGTGGTTGTTTCAGCGAAGATTCTCGCTCGTGAAAGGATTCGTTCGTGATTTAGCGATGCGCCTTTCTGGGAATATTACGTCCTCTGTAAAATGAATGCAGGAATAAGTGCGAATAAATTCGCAAATAATACGTATTTGAAATCAGTATGGCCGGCGAGCTCGAGGTGGAGCGTTTTTGCGCACGATTCGTACAAAGTGTTAAAGGGAAAAAAGCCAACTTTTGTAAGACCAAGAACGTTCGAACAAAGTTCTTAGGCCATTTTTGAGTAGGACGAAAAAAATGTGAGGGAATAATTTCAGTAGATTTACATATACATTGTGTTTATAGCTAAAATCCCAATGAATGATTCCTTCTCATATAATTCAAAAAATATGTTGACAATCCCTTGGAGTCATCTGAAAACTTATAAGGTTTTTCATACTTAGTAACTTCTAGGGGGTCATACCGAAAAACTGTTAGTTATCATTTTTTTTAATATTTTATTTTGGAACTTTTTTCACATTGGCTTAAATTGTGCCGATGTATAAGAAAGTATTTGGGAGTAATTCATCTCACCTTCTTACATAATATTTTGGTAAAATTGAACAAAATTTCTTAACAGTCATACCAGCCTACGTATGATTTAAGGAATTAGTACATTAAAGGTGAATAAACATTACTGAAGTCAAGCATCAGAATAACAAACTATTAATGCATCAAATATTTTCAAACGATGGAGTAAAAATTACTAAAAAGAAATGAAAAATATACGCGATGTTTTTTCTACGCAAAAACATTTCATTGTTTTTTCTGCTATTCAGAATGGCAGTGAAGAAGTCTAATCTTAAACATTTTTAATGGAAACATAACATGTATACAAAATATTTTTGAAAAATAGACTTTTTCACTACTAATAGTAGACTATTTCGCTCGAACCATCAATATCCCTTCTTCTCACGTTTAACCACTCAGTACATTTTGAACTAATTGCTACCAGGATATTTTTCTACATTTACCAAATCTTCTCCTAACACAACTGTTCCTCACAATTCCTAGTCAAGATACAAAGAAAACAAACTTCACCCAACTCTTAATAAAACCCTCACTTCCTCCCCATGCCTCCAGCCCTCCGTCCATTTTTCCCTGGAAGCCTTATCTCTATTATTGGCTAAACGGTATCGTCCGTTGAAGTGGGTTCAAATGGCACTCAAAATATATGCCCGTACGGCTATCTCGGCGTACAAATCAATTTAATTATTACAAGTTAAACAGTATGATCGACTGACAAGCGGGATTGACGTGGTTCGAGCGGGCGATTCTTCCGTGCGTTGTGTTATTAAAATTTATCGCTCGACTCAGCCTTCGCCGGGTGCATTTCATTTCGCGGCACTTCGTGCGCCGAACGTTCGTTCGCATCCTTTCACTTAATTTGCGGAATTATCAGCCAAAGTTAATTCAAGGGAACAAACCGAATGCGAATAATTGAAACGCGCGAGGAGAGGGGGAAGGGGCAAGAAGTGAGTCTTTTCCCGGCTCTGTCAATAACCAAGGGCGTAAGTGCCTTTTTGACATGGTATGCGTTAATTTGATTGGCCGCCGGTGAAGATTCCGCGAACGCGCCGCTCGTATCGTGCGACGTGCACGCGCGGCAAAATTGCCTGGACGTTTGCGATTTCGCGTTTCCGTGTAGCCGACGCGGAAGTTATCGCGCGGCGGCTCAATCGCGAAATTACGCGGCGCCATTAATGAAGCGAATCCCTTGGGCCCGGCCGCAGTCGATTACCGTTTCATTAAATATCGCTTTTAATATTCGCAAATTTGATTACCGTAAAAATCACGCGATCGCGCTCTTTTTGCGTCAATTACACGCTTGATTTTGAATGCATGACTCGTTTGCATAATATTCATAATATGCGGGACGCGCGAAATAAAGTCATTATTACAACGACTTGATTATCGAACGCGATAACAAAAATTATCGTCCGACTGGAATTTCAACGTGAGAAGTATATTAGTCGGGGAAAATACCATATATTTTCTTGCGCTGTCGGGTTGCTATTCGAGAAATGAGAAAGGTGGGCTCCGTGTTCCTTTTTTTTCGTTTCGCTCGGGTTCTTGTCTTATGGTTTGATAATGGGTGGGCAAAAAGGGTACACGTTTTGCGCGGGCTTTCGGTTGCTATTTGCACAGCGAGCATTGTTTTTACGGGGGTTTTTCTTTTGAGGATTGTAATTGCAAAAAGGAATTGTATGGGGAAGTGAAGTCAGTTGTTTCGAGATGGTGGAATGTTTGAATGTAGCGAGGCGGAACGTTTTATTTGATTATAAGAAACTGGACTACTAATTTGGTTTTTATTGGTAACATTTTTTGTTGTAATTTGGCTCTTTTAAACTGTACACGATGGAGAGGTAATTCGTGGAATTGTTGTTATTTTAATTAAATTATTACACGATTCAGACTGGAAACGTTTCAATGTGGTATAGAAATAGGTCAGACATGATGAAATGGAAGTAAAGTATTAATATCGTTTAGTTGGAACATTTGGAAACCATACATATTTCATATTTGGTGCACTCCCTTCTATGTTATTCATAATTAAACCAAAATCAACTTTACTGTGCAATTATTGAACGCATTCATTACCGCAATAGAGAATCGTGTTACAATAATTAATTCGTTTTTAATTGATTAGGTAACTTGTATTGACTGAATATCATAACTGTAAACTGAAATTACATAATATACCAAATCGCCTCTATCAATAATTATGAAATATGAAAAACAACATTGTAAACTGCTAGGCTGTATCGCTATATCCATCAGAAACGATAGAAAAAACTGTTACATTACAAAGACACTGTTTTTCAAACAATTTCTTGCCTTAAAAATCATCTCATCACAAAGTGTCTTGCGCAACGCACTCGAAAGTTCAACAAAGAAACCACACTCCAAATTGCCAAAATTACCAGTATGAAAACTAAAATTGACTTAAATTATTAAAAACCTTCTTTTATCAACCACCGTCATTCCACTACCCTCTTCCTTATATCAATTTACAAACGATTAAAAGTAACAGAAATAATAAAAACGTTGAAAGAATCAATTTTTGTTGCTTTCATTCAATTTTCAGAAATATAATATTTCTAAGAGTGCACTGCCTCCGTATTATCTTACTTTTCTCGAATCGAACCCGTTCTTCCCACCCGACTATTTCTACTCGCGAGTTTAAATTAATAATTCCCGAGAAGGCTGAACTTATAAATCCATCACCTTGCGCGCAAATGCGGACATTACCGGATTTTTCATCGGCCGCGTCAGGGTCCAATAATCTCGCGGTCAATAATGGCCAAACACGGCAGCCCCAGTCGATCGTTTAATATTGTAATGATGGTGTAATGGCGCACGCGTATCCGTATCAGCGCCCGGCGATTCAGATCGCGTGCTACAAAATGAGGTTAACTTTAAGGTTGGCGATCCGCGGCTGGCCAACGACTTGCCAACATGTCAGATAGCGCGGCCGCTTATTATTAATACGACGATAGCATCGCGGGGCATTATGTGAAATACGCAACCCGCCCGGCCGTAACAGGCTGCGCGTCGAAGATGGCGCGAACCCGGTCATCCATCTGCGGGCGAAAAGTGCGCCCGCAAAAATCGCGTTGCCTACTGCGCTGATACCCGATAGCATCGCGCAAAACGATTAAGACGTAGATGTCCGGCCGTATCGCGTCGAATCGGAACCGAGACGTTCAGCCGTCGAGTATTAGCAGGCCGAGTTCTGGAGATCGCGCGATTCCGCGGGAAGGAAGTTCGGATTCGCTCGGAAAGCGCGGGCGGAGAAGTTAATTTGGTCTAGGAATAGGTTACTCAGGGGACAATTTTTTTAATTGAAAAGATGGCGAATCATTTGGTTCAGAGGAGAGAACGTGGTCAGTTTGATTGAAATTTTGATTGAAAATGCTTTTTCTTTTTTGCTAACAACAAAACATCACTTTTCGCGCCAAATCGCCAATTCAAACTTGTTCTGCGCTTTGGACATGGCTTTAAGTGGTACTATCTAGTTAATGTATAACTTTGTAAGTTTTCAGCGAATTGTATCACACCATTAGATCGTGACGTAAGATGCCTCATTTTAAATACAATATTTTATTACAAATAAAATTTAATTGATAAATACACCTAAATTTCCCAACAAATCCACAAGTAAACGTGTTCTAAAATGCATTAGTAGCCACTATTGCCCTCATCGACCTAACCAAACCCAAACCACCACTTAAATCCACTTAAACGCCA
>JABFPB010000981.1:0-29252 GCA_022817645.1 Ceratoteleas bidentatus | reverse complement strand
CTGAAAGATTTCTGACGGTTTTCCGAAAGTTTTCCGAAGGTTTTTCGATTGTTTTCTGATTGATTTCCGAAGGATTTGCGAAGGTTTTTCGAAGATTCTTCGAAGGTTTTCCGACGGTTTTCCGATGGTTTTCTGAAGGTTTTCTCATGGAATTCTTACTGTTTTCGGATGGTTTTTTTGTTTTCTAAAGAATTTCTGACGGGTTTTCAAAGTTTTTCGAGTATCGAATCCTCGAAATTTACATGTCTATGCTTCGAGTAACAAAACAGGAAACGTCGTATATTTCAATGCATTATTGCACGTCGTAGATTCTTATTTACGTATCAGATATTTCCCAATCAACACTGTGAGCCGCAGTGATTTCACGGCGATATCACATGTTAGCCGCGTGTGAACCGCATGCCATGCGAATGTGAAAAACGTGTGACTGGAAATTTCCGCAGCACTGTTTGGACTATGTGAAACACAAAAAAAGCATCGCAGCGGTTTCACAGCGGCTCAAAGCAAGCTCACAGCGGCCTCATAGAGGCTCACAGGGCTCACAACGGCCTCACAGCGATCTCACAACGGCCTCACAGCCGTCTCACAACGGACTCACAACGGACTTACAGCGGTCTCACAGAGGCATCACAGCGGTCTCAAAGCGGCTCACAGATATTTTATATATTTTTAACTTTAAAAGTTAAAATTATAAGTTCAGTTATATCCCGAAATGGTCATGGAATGTGATCAGCAGCGCAAGATTAATGCCCGAACATAGTAATCGCTTATAGATGAAGGACTGATCACGGAATGGCTACGTAATGATCATGCGTTGATCTTTCGGTGATCAGCAGCGCAAGTTCATTGCCCATACCAAGAAATCGATTAGAGATCAAGCATTGAACACGGAATGGTCGCGTATTAATCGTTCGGTGATCAGCGGCGCAAGTTCAATGCCCGAACTTATGCTGCTTACATTATTCGAGGATCATCATCATCTTCTGAATTACATAGCTCGCTGTGTCACCTGCGCTTACGTCTAATTCGGGCTCGGTACCTACTGGTAAAGATGTAATTAATACTTTGTTGATGAAAATCCAGGTAGGCGAATATTATAAAAACAACTTTCTAATTAAGTTATATGCCTATTTCATATGCCTATACATTTAAATCGATCATGAACCTTCTGATGTGAATGAATGCAGAATGGCGTCAAAAATAAAAAAAAAGTAGTGCATTGTTAGCTTACGAAGGGAAGTAAGCCATTCCGTCCCGAAGGGCGAGACTGGCCTTTCCATCAGTCTGCACTCCGCGCGAGCCGGGACCCGACTGGCAGTAAAGCGCCGTGCGAGCTCGCTTATATAGTCTCGGCCGCAGCAGCGCCGTGCACCATGGGGTTGCGCAGCGCCGATGCGCCCGAGACTATGTAAGCGAGTGCGCACGGCTCTGCAGTGCCAGTCGGGTCCCGCCTGGCGCGGAGTCCAGACTGGTGGCTTACGTCTAATTCGGGCTCGGTTCCTACTGGTTGTAAAGATGAAATTAATACTTTGTCGAGGAAAATCTAGATAGATCTAGTGTTTCAAGGCTTGACCCGTGTTTGAAATTCCTAAAACTTCCTAAGAAATCGGTCACAAATCCTAAGATTTCATAAGAATTTTATTAGGGATTCTTAGGAAATTTTAGGAATTTTGACCAGTTTCTTAGAAATTCTTGGGAACTCAATACACAGGAAATAAATCAGAGAACTGGCTTTCCTCTCCTAAATTTCCGATATTTCATAGGGATTAAATTGCAAATTTTTCCTGTTTATTGAGGGCTTAAAAACGGAACAGTATAATTCCGAGATACTTTGGTAGAAAAGATAAACTGTCCTGAATAAAGACACTTTTTTCCAAAAAAACAGTGTTGAACTGGTTTTCAAATGTGAACTTTTTTTTATATCTTATTCCAAAACATTATTTTACTCGCCGGCAAATTATTTTTTTCTACAATACGAACATAATTTCGTTGTTATGCTGTCTCTAACCCAGAAATGTTCTTAGAATATATCCACAATAAGAAAATTCGGACATATTTCTGTAGTATGTTTATATTCGCAAATTATAATTTGTAATGAATTATACTTATAATTCATAATTTATTATGAGAATATTAGAATAATATTCTCAGAAATTTCCAGGAATTGAACTCAATTTTTTTTATTAAAGTTACAAGAATAAACAGAAGGTTAATGTAATTTCAAGAGGGTACTATAAAAAAAAGAATCTTTCATCCGGAATGTATCTGACAAGTTCATTAAATTGTATGTATCAACACCTACTTGTTGAATACATTAATTAAGATTTTTATTTGTCCAATGCAATACATCATTTGATATTAATATTAATATACCCGTATTATTTTTTCTCTTTCAGCTTGCAACTGCAATGGTTACTCAGACAGGTGTTATTTTGACAAGGACCTCTACAATCTGACAGGACATGGCGGACATTGCTTGGACTGCAAAGCAAATCGAGCTGGAGCCAATTGCGAACGATGTATGGAAAATTATTATCAACGATCCGAAGACAATTATTGCGTTGCTTGCAACTGCAATGAAACAGGTAAGTTTCCTTCAGTTTTCTTTCAAATTTCGATGAAAAATGACCTCATTTTCAATTCGATAATAATTATAATGAAACTTCATATTTATTTTATTATCAATTTACCATTGATAATTTGTTTAAAAAATAGCAACCATAATTGTTTATCGAATTCCAACCATGAGAAAAAACAAACCACTTGTTCTCACAGCAAGAAGTGTTTCAATTCAATTGACTAACGCCAACTCGAAACAGGTTCAAGGAATCTGCAGTGCAATGGCGAAGGGAAATGTCAGTGCAAGCCTGGCGTAACAGGAGACAAGTGCGATAGGTGTGCGGCCAATTTTTACGATTTCGGACAATATGGATGCAAATCCTGCGAGTGTAACGAGGCAGGGTCCTTAGATAATACACCCAGCTGCGATCCCGTTACCGGCATTTGTACTTGTAAGGATAACGTCGAAGGAAAACGGTGTAAAGAGTGAGTGTTCGTTGAATAATCATTTGGATTTTTATTCTAACACTTCCTTTTATTTATTTCAATATTTTTAAATAATGTTTAAAAGTTAGACAATTGAAATGACAATTGTTATATGTTACAATTAGTAATCACCGTACCAATGATGTTGTATCAAATCAGAAATCACAGAATTTAAACACTTATAACAGATGTTTGCATATTTTCTCATTTGTCATTATTATTTTTGAGGTTGCAATTCATTTTTATCTCATTTTCATTTCTTATAAATATTTTGTGATTCCCAGAATTTTGGACATAGCATGTTCTAACATATAAATTCTAAGATATAAAAGTCAGCAAATAAAAATTGAAACTTTGTTCCACTAGGTGTCGCCCAGGTTTCTTCAACCTCGCACTGGAGAACGAATTTGGATGCACCCCGTGCTACTGTCACGGTCATTCCTCAGTATGCAGATCGGCCACCGGATATTCAAAAGTGGTAATCGAAAGTTCGTTCGTTCGAGGAAACGAGAGATGGAATGCATCGGTTGCTGGCAATCCCATTCCTGTGCAATACGATGCGATCACCCAGACACTTCACGTCGCTGCTCCCGATCGTGATAATGTTTACTTTATTGCACCAGGTATACCGACAATCACAAATGTTCTTCTATCATAATCGAATTTACATAAAACAGTAGTAATAATAATAATAATGATGATGACCTAATAAAATGTAATATTTGTGACTTTGCAGACAGATTTTTGGGCGACCAAAGAGCTTCTTACAATCAGTACTTAACGTTCACTTTGAGAATCGGGGAAACTGGACCCGCTCCGACCGCGAGAGATGTTATTTTGGAAGGTGGCAATGGGGAACAAATCACACAGCCGATTTTCGGACAGAAGAATCGCCAGCCGACTGTCACTGTTAGTTTTTTGAGTTACAGCAAAAAAGTCTAATTCCTTTTAATAACGGTTTTTATGCCAAAAGTTTTGAAAAGTGTATATTAAAAGAGCCAGAAAAAGGAACAATAACATTTTTATTGATTTTTAATTCTCGATAACATTTATTTCAGCCTCAAGAATTCCGTTTTAAGCTGCATGAACATCCAGACTATCAGTGGCAACCTCATCTGTCTTCGAAAGCATTCATGTCAGTTTTGTCTAATTTGACAGCGATCAAAATTCGAGGAACTTACACCCATCAAGGTTTGACATCAGCTGACTAATTCATCAGTTAAATAAATGAACTAAATAAAAAACGGATGAAAAAATATCTAAGCAAATAAAAAAAATTGAAAAAATGAATTTTTTTAAACAAATGCCTTTAAAACATAAACAAAAATTCTTCCATTTCCTTTTAGGTCGAGGATATCTAGACGATGTTAAATTGGAAACCGCAAAACGTGGCTCTGCAGGCGAGCCTGCTGATTGGGTCGAGCACTGCAACTGTCCTCACGGTTACGTCGGACAATTCTGTGAATCTTGTGCACCTCGATTCCATCACGATCCACCGAACGGTGGACCTTTTGCCCTTTGTGTACCTTGCAATTGTAACGGTCACGCTGACATTTGCGACTCAGAAACTGGTACATTATTCTTTCCAACACAAATATAAGATTTACTTTTGTAACTTTTATTTCATATGCATACACTGGGAAGAAAGGAGGTCTAATTTTGGATGAATCCCTGTATATTACCTTTCTCAAGCATAAAAAATCCTTTAATTTGAATATAAACATGGCTATTTTGAAAAAATTGAATTTGCTTTATAATTTTGAAAATTTGAAAAGTTGCACTACTTGCTAAACAAAATTCTCCAAACATGCCCGAGTTTGTGCTCAAGTTAAAGGATTTTTTCTTCCAAACACTGTGGTATAAACCAAAAAATAGAAAATCTGTTCTAAATTAAAAAAGAAGACAATGTGTAATATCATTTAAGCGATACAAATCATTAGAAACGAGATTTCTCATTTTTATTGAGATTTAAAATGAAACAAATGTTTCAGGTCAATGTATCTGCGAGGACAACACTGCCGGTAGTAACTGCGAGCTCTGTAAACGCGGATACTACGGATATCCTTTGAAAGGAACTCCGGACGATTGCAAGCCCTGCCCTTGCCCCGATAACGGACCCTGCATTCTTCTTGGCAATAACCCAGACCCCATTTGCTCGGAATGCCCTATTGGGCGAACGGGTACGCTACGTTTCCCGCAATCTTTCATTCAGGATCATCCAACGATCCGTTGAAAAGCGAAAAACTCCACTTTTCCGCCCAACAAAACGAGTAACAAGTAACTCCCTTCTCTTTTTACAGGACACCGTTGCGAGGCTTGTTCGGACGGCTATTTCGGCAATCCGGAAAAGGGAATTGCCTGCAAACCGTGCGAGTGTAACAATAACATCGATTTGAATGCGGTGCGCAATTGCAATCACGAAACTGGCGAGTGCCTGAAATGTGTGAACAGTACTGCAGGATTCCATTGCGAGGAGTGTTTGTCTGGTAAATATCCAAATAAAAAATAAAGTTGGAAAATGAAGTAAATGCAAAAACAGGAAATCGTTCGTTTCTGGTTGGGGATATTGGCGTTTTATTTTTATTTTGTTTTATTTAAGTATTTAATTTGTTATTTCAATGATTTTAGGATACTACGGAGATGCGTTGTCCAGCAGAAAAGAAGATGGGTGTAAATTGTGCCAATGTTCTTCTTTTGGTACTATGGAATTGAACGATGGGAGAATTGCACCGTGCGACCAATTAACTGGATATTGCTCTTGTAAACCTCACGTTATTGGTCGGAATTGCGACAAATGCGAGGATGGTTACTATGATATAAGAAGTGGAGAGGTACGATGTCTGGTTTTTTGTGGGAATAGCATTTGGATTTAGATAAATGAATATCGGACCTTTGAAATGTTTTGGGATTAAAAATAGTTTAATTTAAAAACAATGTTTATTTAAAATAGTTTATTTAAATAAAATAATAATTCTCATTTTCAATCTCTAAGTGATATATAGATATTTAAATCATGCTTGTCAGAGTATTTTTGCAATTTGCACTGAAAGTTACGTTAGTTCAACGTTTCATAGGAATGTTACCTATTTAATTCCAGTGTTCATCAGTTCATAACAGTTTATGCAATTTTCATCTGAATTACAGGGATGTACCGCCTGCAACTGTGACCCTGAAGGATCTTACAATCGCACTTGCGACGCTGTAACTGGCGAATGTAAGTGCAGACCCGGAATTACAGGTCAGCGTTGCGATGTTTGTATGCCGTACCAATACGGATTCAGCAGAGATGGTTGTAAACCATGCGATTGCGATAGCATCGGCTCTCAAGACCTACAGTGCGATGCCAATGGCCAATGTCCTGTGAGTATTTTTTGTTTAACGAAACATTTTTTTCACAAATGATTAAAACTAAAATGAATTCATGCAAAATGTTATTTAGATGGCACAGTATTTTTATATTAAGTATATAAAAACATTTTATACTAAAAATAAGTAATTAAATTGTTCAAAAATTAAATTTAAAAGAAAAATCTGAATGTATTAAATTTATCCCCATTTCACAGTGCCTGCCGAACGTCGAGGGACGTCGCTGCGATCGCTGCAAGGAGAACAAACACAATCGGCAATATGGCTGCGTTGACTGTCCACACTGTTACAATCTTGTTCAAGATGCAGTGAATGCTCATAGAAAACACCTAGCCGAGTTGGAAGAAACATTGCGGAAAATCAACAGCAGTCCAACTGTTATCAAAGATTCTGAATTTGAGGTGGAACTGAAGAGCGTTCAGGAGAAGGTGGAGAATTTGTTGCAAATGGCAAAGCAAGGCTCAGGAAGTGAGGGAACAATTTTTTACTCGCAATCACTCTTATATTTCATCCTTCATATCTTATAACTGTATTAATGAAAATGTCTCGTTTCAGCTGCAAATAAAACTTTAGTCGAACAACTGGACGATTTGCAACAGCAGCTGAACGAAATCGACTCGATATCGCGCAATGTCGACATGACTATTGAAGATACGAAAAAGAAAACGAAACAGGGTGAAATGAGTATCGCTGAAGCTGAGAAAGTTTTGGAGAAAATTTATGTTCAGTTAAAGGTGAAGATTCTTTTTGGTAATAAGTAGTTGGTTTTCATGTATTGGTGGTGCTTCATGTCTGTTGTCATTGATTTGTAGGACATCGACGATTATCTCCAAATTGATGGCAAGGCAGCTTTGGATGAAGCCACACTGCGAGCTGAACAAGTCGGTCAGCAAAACCAGCAAATGACTGCCATTGCAAAAGAAGCCCGCATCCTCGCGGATTTGTATGAAACGATTTTTTAATTACGATTAAATGTGGTGATGATGAGAGACAAAATCGAAATGAACTTCTTTTTATTTTCAGCAATACCAATGAGGCGAAGAAGATCCACGATTTGGCTGAAAACGCGAAGAACACTTCTCTTAAGGCGTATGATTTAGCAAAACAGGCCATTACTAAATACACTGATATAAGGTACTAAATCTTCTTATTTAATAACAATTTCACATTACATTGAATTGTAATGTAACTAAACCTTCTTATTTAATAACAATTTCACATTACATTGAATTGTAATGTAACATAAAAATCAGATTTATAATTGTTGTAAATGATTTTTGTGAGTTTTGTTATTAATTTTAAACAGTTATGTTAATAATTTGTGTAGTAATAATATTAATCAATCAAAAATTCTTTCCAGCTCGCAAATCTTTGATTTGGAATTGAAATTGAAGTTGCTGGAAGATCGTTTCGTCGAAGTTCAAGGGCTTGCACACTCCACCGCGCAACTTTCGTCTGACGCATCTCAAAAAGCTCTATCTTTGTACATATCAGACTTAACTCTGCCCAATGTTAACGTTACGGAATTGCAAAAGCAAATTGATTTTGTCAGTGACGAGGTACAGTCGAGTTTTACACCCTCATTTAAACCATCTATTCATTCTGATTAAATCTCATAAAAATCATCATTAGAACTAATCACCTATTAAATGTCAGTAAACTATATAGAAAATTGATCATTTTTCGTATTAGATAATTTTACTCTTATTTCGTGATAATCACATCAAGCAGAATAAAAATAAGTCAAATGAACGATTCTTTCCTATTCATTCATCAGATTGAAAACATTTTAATTCATATTACTTGAATTTTCAAGTCATTTATAATTACTTAAAAATTAATCATTGTTTTTAATCATTGTTTTTATTAATTTTCAATTTTTATCAGGGTTTGCGACTCAAAGAACGAGCGCAACTTATCCTCGACGACAACGAGGCTTTCATGAACGATATCGTGGACAAAATAAGAAAAAGCGAGGAGCTGCTGGAACGCGCGCAAGATCAACAGTCGGCCACTGCCGAATTCCTGGCTGAAGTCGACCAAGCGAATAACCAAGCCAAGGAAGCTGTCGAGCGGGGAATGAAAACTTTCGAAGAGGCGAAGGAGACGCTGCGAAAACTAAGCGGTACTGTTTCCGAATATTATTCAAATGCGGCGCTGAGTTTGGAGAAGCGGAGAAAACAATCCGAATTTTTTTGCTTGCAGAATTCGACGCGGAAGTGCAGAAAGAGAGGATCAAGGCGCAAGAGGCTTTGAAGAGCATTCAGGAAATCGAGGAATTGCTCGCTGATGTGACAAAAAAGAGTTACGACGCGAACGCGATCCTGACTGCCTCGAAAAACCTCGCCATTGAAGATAACAGTGTTGCAAAGCAGGCGAAGGTAAGCTGGGACTTGCCAAGAGAATTAATGAATCAATAACTTTATTTTTTAGCGTTTACCGATAGTAGAAAAATAAATATAAATAAATTTGCATAAAAAGAAAAAAATTGCATGAAGAAAAAATGTATATAAAAGTACATGTTAATTATTTTTATTTGCCAATATCTCAGTGATATGTACTGTACAATTATCGAGAAAATAATTATTGAAAAGTCAAAGTTTTAACATTGAGTTGCATGAGCAACAGAATTAGATTATATCTTAATTTATGCAATTAAGATTTTCACTTAAAAAAGCTCATAGTTGATAAATACAGCAAGATATGTTTTTGTAGTACTAAATCAAGCAAAATAAAAAATCTGACATAAATGCAATATAAATTTAAATGAATGATTATATATTCAAGTTTATAAAGAAAACAAATATTTTAATAAATCTTCAGTTTTTATTTGATTATACTAATTGATAATCAAAATTGGTATCAAGAAAAATTGTTCTAAGAAATTTACCTGCAAATTCATGAATACATATTGATATTAAATGTTAAACGTTTCAAAAGTTCATTCTTAACAGGTTTGAACTTTCTCGAATGGTTTCTGATATTGAAGAATTGATTTTAGGCGACTGCAATTATGGCCAGCGATGAGGCGAACAAAATAAGAACCGAGACCGAACAAACGAAATCAGAAGCATACAGATTGGGTATGGAGGCGGAAAAACTGCGCTTGAGAGTTGACGTCACGGAATCGACGCTGAAAAAGTATGAAGAGGAAGTGACGAAGGAAGTGAACGTTACTAATGAAGTGAGAATTGCATAAATACTTTTTTATTTATTATTCAGCATACTTGAATTCCAATAAATTAAATAAAATATTAGTTTAGAGGGCAATTACTTCGACATTTTATTTTCCATTATTTCAGACGATTTTTTGATTGTAAAATATAAATCTGTTTGGAGTTATGTTCATTGACCTAATGTGCGATGAATTGAACATCCAGGGTATATTATTTAAATTATTAAAATATAATGAAGTAATTAGCTGAATTTAATAGCGTTTCGTTAAACCCTAAATCAGTCAGAAACTAAATTGGTTCTAACATACATTATTAGAAATTAACCACAAATAAAATCAAAAATAGGATATGTGTAATCGGTATGCTCTCTGGATAGTATTTAATTATTTTGTGTCACCAAACACAGGAAAGTACTTTTTTTTTTCAAATCTTACATATTATTTGTACAATATTACAAGCTTACCTATATTTTGGTTGAGACATCTAACTTTTGCTGTCTTTTTAGGTAAACCACAAAGTTGGACAGGCTAAGAATAACGCGCTCGCCACCAGTGACTTGGTGCAGAAAGCTTTGGCGGATGTTCGTGAAATTGAACAGGAGTTAAAGTCACTTCCCGATATTGGTAATTAATTTAAATTATGATTAATGTACAAATCATAATATTTATATGAAGATACAATCTTTAACTGAAACAAATTCAACGTTTACTATTTTAAAAAGTTTCTTCAATGATATTATCATTACAAACATTCATGTATTTTTTTCATATTTTGCATAAATGTATGCATATGTTCATACTTTGCAACAAAAAAGCAGTTTCAAACTCCATTTTCAAACAATTTCCACTTTTTTCTAATAGTACTTAGTAAAATAGAACATTTTTTCCATATTTTTCCTTGTTTTTTTTTTTTTTTTTTTACTATTTTACATAACATTTTGCATATTTTAGTATGTTATTAAACATCTTTTCATTAACTAAGAAACAATCTTCAGTCAAACTTAGGATTTCTTCCTGCTTAAAATAAGAAACTTGCACATTATCTGCAGTCTAATAAAATGATAATCACATCTAAACATTTTTCTCCCAGACGATCAAGCATTGGATAATCTGGAACGAAGACTCGACGAGGCTGAGAGAGAGATCGACGCCGCGAAGCTGGATCAGCGTATCCGCGCGTTGACCGACGCCAAGAACACGCAGACCCACTGGGTGAAAAACTATGAGGACGAGGTCAGTCGGCTGCGGACCGAGGTCGAGAACATCGACGACATCCGGAAAGCCTTGCCCACTGACTGCTTCAAGCGCGTGCGTCTCGAGCCGTCGGAATAAGCCAGCGATACTTAATCACTTACCCACTGTCAGACTGCATTTATAGGTGTTAAGTCGCCCTTGATAAAATCGGATAGCGGGACTCAAAGTTCCTTCCGCCGAGTTGCCAACTAAGCCGAACGAGAGTCACTCTCGATAACCCTTTCTACCCTTTTTATATCTACTTTAATAACCAACCAGAAGAAAAAAGCGTGCCTTGCGCATTTTTGCGGTCCCCTTTGAAAGTTCGTCGCCGCGACGATTTCGAACGGTGCAAACAACTGCAATTAACGACTTTATACCAAAGATTGTATCTTACGAACCGATTGTATCGCTTTCAGTAACACTGTCGATGTTACACGAACGATTAGATCCTAAGCAAATCAAAATTCTATTTTACGACTATACTTATTAGTTTTAGGTCAATAGCTCGATATGTATGATATGTAGATTGTATATACGACATACAGGCCGAAACAATTGCCATATACAACGTAGGTACGTTAAAGAGAAGTGTACGAAATCGTCATCGGGGAATCGTGCAGAAACCTGTTGTTGCCATGAACAATCCGTGTGATTGAACAGTGAAACGTACATCTAACTAAAATCTCCCTAAGGCGTATCAACTGAAAGTATAACGGTGTATAGAAACGAACAAAAACGCATGAATTCATTACGACTTAGTTTAGTACAAATTGTAACGAGCGAATCGAGAAAATAAAGAGATCTTGATGAAGAGTGCCTTTCGATGAACGAATTGTCCCAACGAAACGCAGAATGAGAGGATTCGTATGCTGGTTATATACATTATTACAGATCGTGTTTATTCAAATACGTGATAAAATATATTTATAACGACTATTCGAATGCAAAAATAAATAACGAAAACGTAACGCAAGAACGTAAGAACGTCGATTCACAGTCAAACGCTAGGTCGAGCCGATCAGTCCCGTGAGCCGTACCAAACAAAATGGATCACTTAATGATAAACAAAATAATGAGCACTACCAAGATAGCAGTCAACACTCCAATGGCTACCCATTGCCTGCGATCTAAAACAAACGGAAAGTAACATCACATGCGCCACTTGTAAAACTATTTCGAATAATTTATTTTGTTGTAATTATCAACGACTACATCTCATTAACAAGGTGTTCGTGTTGCTGGTTGGTTGGTGTGCGTGTCTCTGTCTGCGTGTTTGTATGTATGTTGTGTCACTGTAACTGAGCGCCATCTCGTGTCGGTTGAAATGATAAAATGACAATTACACGTTGCATTACTCGTAGTCGAACGTAAAGTGCACCTCTAATGTCTCCAGTAAGTGAAAAACGATAGGAAAACGATAGGAAGAAGATTCAGTGTTCCTTTCGGCGAGTTCTGAATTGTGGAAAATTGAAATTCGCACAGAAATGAATGATTTTCAATTTGAAAACTACAATTACATTTTGGGCTGCCCATATCAATGTTTAAATATATAGATTACAATAAATTTCGTTCAATGTAAAATTCTTCGTACTTTATCCTACAAAAAAATTGATAAAAATGAATGGAAAATTCTATATTATCAATTCAGTTTTATTAGTAAAAATGAACTACTTTTGCAAAGAAATACACAAATTGTATTTTCCGATTAGAAAACTATTCGCAACCGAATAACATGAGTCATTTACAATTCAAAACTCCAAATTGCCAATTAGCAATAGTAATTCGATTGAAAAATCCCAATCGTATTCTATCGATTTTCATTTACTGGGTCTGCCGGGGGCGATTTCGGCGCGCCTCGCCCCGAAACAATTCAAAATCTAGTCCAACTCTATCTGCTACTTGTCGACGTACGAGGACCAGTTTCGTAGGTTGAGGTTGGTCGGGTTTATTTTTTTGTTTATAAAAGTACAAAGTAACTTCCTTTGCAATCATACGAGAAGGGGCGATAAACAAGCGTTATTGTCCGGCCGGCTGCTGGGTCTGCTAGTGCGAAAACTGGTCCACGTCGGGAGCTACGTGATTACAATGACAAAGAAACGTTCTACGACTTCCGACAACGTTTAATTGACTCCGAAATTGCGACGCTGCGGCGCAAACCAAATTGAACGGATCGTCGACCTAAGGGGG
Source organism: Ceratoteleas bidentatus (assembly GCA_022817645.1). NCBI lineage: Eukaryota > Metazoa > Arthropoda > Insecta > Hymenoptera > Scelionidae > Ceratoteleas > Ceratoteleas bidentatus. Next base: position 16,243 of record JABFPB010000981.1, on the reverse strand, counting down.
ACTTTGGGCACAATTGTCGGATGTCCGTCTCTATCTAACAACGGGAATAGAAGTCAACATTAAGAAGCCCTGCCCGAAACGTTCGACGGTTTCGGGTGCAGACGCGATGGTTTTTTCGTCACTGTCAGTCGATCGTCGGGGAAATTAGGAGAGACGTCTTCCTATGACGGAATGGTCCATTGAATCCGATTGGTGGAGGGATGGAGTAGGATAGAAGTAGGGATACTTTCTGGAAAAATTATATAAGAATTTTTCCAGAAATAGGTCTAGATATCTATTAAGTATCAGTAGAATGTATGGGAAATTATTTATTCATATCGAATCGATATTTAGAAGACTGAACTGAAGAGATTGCATGGTCCAATTTATAAAATAATGGTATTTTATGTTGGCAAGACAATTGTTAATAGTGATTAATGGTAATTTTGGTTTAAGAAGATGATTCACTATTCGAAAGGCATATCAATACATGGTTAGAATGAACAAAGTTACAGTTCAATCCTATTAATTGTTGAGTATCCATTCAATGGTACTCATTGAATTTCATGAAGAAATGAATCAATTTCATTTAGGATGGAGAAATGATTACTGAATATGAGACAGAAATATACAATATGCATGGTTATTTTGATACTTCTCCATTGAACATCTCAGTAAACACATTCGAGTTAGCAGAATAGTAATAATTAAAATCAGATAAATATAAATAAACCAGATTTGATCACATCCAAATATACTCCAGCAACATAGATCCAGGATGGTATCTGGACCTTAACTTTAAGAAAAAGAAATGGTAAATCTTGATCCACATCAAATGTAAGTAAAAAAGTCTCCTAACTCTATAATTTATGAATCCAAGCATTTAAATGAGCCGAAAGGTCACTTTTTACATCTTTATTGAGAAGGCTGAAATTTTGCCAAACGAAATGAGGTGAAGGTCGAATAGTGACCTTTTAAACAGATAACACTGTTCAAGTGACTGTCTCATTTTTCTTTTTATTACAAAAAATCTCTTTCTTTAAAATAGGTAACACACAAACCAATAAACTTATTGGCTTCCCATTTACTTTAATAATGAAAAGTGGTCTTTACTGGGACTCTTATTCTATTATCAACCAGATTTTATAATTGGATGATTGGATCAATGGACTCAATGGACTCCATCAGCCAAGGTCGACTGCATGCAAAGGAGGCGACCGAACTGAACTCGAAAATCGTCTAGGTTTCCTCACTTTCCACCAAAACCCACACCAAGTTTCGGATGTCTCTTTCGAGACAAAATCCAACCGACAGGTGTCGCCACCTAGGCCTAGTTCGAACGTCTACTGGTCGGACACACTTGAACCATAGTTTGGCTTACTTGTTTAGTATTATTTGGCATAGTTACGTACTGATTCGATACACGTTATAAGGTATTATTGACTGTCTAGTTGCGTTTGGCAAGCGTCTCACTACGTGACTAGAAATTCATTCCCATTGAAATCAGGGCCGAGGCCTTAGCGGCCGTTCGGATAAGCATCATGCATGACGGGGTTCGGGCCATAAATTTGACGGTCAGAAAAATAGTCTGCGATCAAAAATATACTTTGCTTTGACGCGAACGTAAGCGGTTCAAACCAGGGCAGGGAAGCATGGATGATGCTTATACGGTAGTCACACTTTCGGATGGACTGAGGCGATTTCCGGTTCAGTGAGTAAAATGGTTCGTTAAAGGAACTGTCTGTTATCTCAACAATTTTTTTTTCTAAAAACATGTCTTTTAATTTTTGATAAATTTAAAAAACTGAATCTCTTGGAACATCAAACTATGTCAAATTTGTCTACTCTTAGACTATTTTAACTAATGGAATAAGAAGATGCATTTTTTTACATTATCAATTATCTATTTTATGCTAATCAATCAGTTCCTAAAGTTAACGAAGCATTTATCTTATTGCCGTTTGTTCATCAGAAAGACTGGAAGCGAAATATCTCTAGTCCACCCGAAAGCATAAGCTGATACGTATCTAAGTTTGACGATCGAACATTGAAATCATCTGTCTATAATTTGCACGTTTACATTGAAATCTGCACGATGAAACAACAGTTCGTACACGTGTCTAGACTGTAAGTAAGTACTCGGACAGTATAATCCCAACGAAAGCCAACGAGTTGTCTAAGACGCACGAAAACACTAGAAACGGAACCATCGCTCGAGGTACAGGGTAGGAAGTTGGACGAATCCTTTGAATCTGCTTTGGAAATGTGGCTGTGGTGATAGACTTTTGATTTTTGAATGTTACGGCAACATTGCAGCATTATTTTGGCAAAGATACTTCTGACTCGAAAGATCACTGACAAATGATCTTGAACAGAAAAATATGTGTTGATATTTACATTTTTCGCAGACTAGAAACCTCGTACAAACGTCTTCCTCAGTATTTGTTCCCAAAGTTACTATAACGATATTAAAACCGGAACACACAATAACTATAACGTCCTAGTAATCTGATCTGCACTCCAGCAATACTTCTGCAATCTTCCTTAACATTTCCCGATATTGCACGGTTACAAGGTATTAGGTACCTATAGGTACCTAATCCCATCTCAGTCTCGCTAAATGACACTGAGCAATATCCGAGGTAGAATGGCTGAGTTATTGCTTTTTAGATAAGTAATAGTAATTGCTCTCCATTCCTTCGTTATAGCTCGGTGAAATTTAACATTAACTCCCCGGATCAAGTTACGACTGAATCCCACTCGTTATCCTATCCTCTTATCCACTGTTCTTCGATCAGATTCAATGGATTTCTGTGATTAGGAACTGGACAGATTCAAGGTCACCAGGAAAAACGTTGAATTGGTCATGTTATTCAAAGGCAGGGAAGAAACGGTGGGCAGTATTCAGGGTACGAACTCCAGAGCCTAAGTTTAGTCTCTGGAGCATAAGAAGCAATTAGTGATAGTGGTCGACAGGGAGGACAGGGACGAGGGCTTGGAGGTATACTCTGCTGCGTTGTTCACGGAGGTCGTAGGCGCGGGAATATAATTGTTATAGTTACCATTGCTCATATGGAGGACCTTCGCCATTTTCTTCATCGTCGCGTCCAGCTTCGAGTCCGTCACTTCCAATTCGTTGCCAAAGTCGTCGAGCATGCTGAAAGGGGTCGTTTTATACTTTAGTCGAGTTTGGGTGCAAGTAATGCAGGGAAAAAAAGGTGGAGTGAAATGTGTAAGGGAAAGTGCTGAACGATGCCAACAGTCTAACTTTGGAAAATATTTCAGAATAACAGCTTTTTTATTTTGATATTTTGTACTGGCTTCATTGCCTCTTTTTATGTATCAGTTGTAATTAGTTAATTAATTCAAATATTTCTGTTGATATGAAATTATAATACAATAAAAAAAATCAGATATTATTATTGTTTTAGATAGAGATCTCAAAAGATGATGAAAAAGTGTCTTACACAGCCTGCTCGTCCAATTCGGAGTTTATTTGCCGGGAGACAGTCTTCAGGGTGCCGATACTCTCGCCAATCATATCCAGCTGCTCGTCCTGTTCTCGCATCATATTATTTTGATTTTGCAGCGTGTTGTCCAGAAACTGCCGGTTCGGACTATCCATCTCGTTTTCCAGTTTACTATACTTCGTCGTTCCATGACTGGCAGGTACTCTGGCGGGACTATTGTCCAAAAGTGGCTGCAAGCAAACAGTTAAATTTGGTGTAGAATTGCATTGAAACATTCAGATAATGAATTGCTTAGATCGAAACTAAAATGTATTAAATTAAATTTCTACGTTCTATATCCCTTCCTTAAAAATAATATTTTAATTAACGTTTATTAATTGTTTATTTAAGAATTTGGAAAAATTATATTTTAATTTTAATATTATTATTTTAATATACAAATTTTTAACCATTTTTATAGGAAGAAAGCAACCAATTTGTTTAGGAAAAATGTCTGCATCATCCATTATAAGTTATTACCAGAAATTACTCTAAGATATTAAAAATGTTCTTTTATATACAAAAGCATTATATTATTAAATTTTCCAAATTATAAAAAAATAGAAAACGCAATTCAAACAAAACTAAACAATAAAAACCCTTGCAACAAACACTCTTTCCAAACGACGCAACTAACGTACCGCTATCTATAAATCTTTAACCGAGACGCATCAAAGCAAATCAATACACGTCATTAAGTAGACCCACAATTTAACAAACTTGGCACAATCTACAAAAACAAACGAGGGAATATTTACCCCGCGCATTTTCCTTCCGATTACTAATTACTTAGCCAACTTTCCCTTTTATCGTTCAGTCACTCACACAACAAACACAAATTATTTATATGACAGAAGAACAGCTGTCTGTCAGCTGACAGCCGATTGGCACTGATTTCGCTTCCCACTCTGTCTACTAGGCGGCGCTGGCGTGCCGCTTCCGGAGTCAATATTACATTTAAATCCCGACGCGTTTGCTCCGTCTTACATTCTCGAGTAAACGCAATAAAAGCTTCATTAATCTGAGTGGCTTTACCTGTCGAGCGGTTCGATCGCGATCTCTGCCTCGGGTTAAATTCATTTTGTCTTTCATAATCTGCAATTAAATCAAATATTTACCAATTTTCGAATATCTGGAAATATTGGGTAGGCACAACATTTTTTGAAAAGTTCTCTAAAAATCTTTGAGAAATTAAAAAAAACTTGGGTAATCTCTTTTAAAAAGACAGAATCTTAGTTTGAAAGATTTTCAGAATTTGTAAGAAGTATATTTTCTAAAAACCGCTTAAAATTGGGACTGACAGATTTTTTCAGGAACTTTCAAAGATTTTAAGAATTTTCATTTCTTGAAACGATGTTACACGCTGGTATTCAGAATGAAATTATGATGTTTGTAATGAACGTTTTTACATAAACAATTCATCGATTGATAAGTTAATGGAGGAATAGATTCACCTTGACCTCTTCACGAGTTTTTTCAATGAAACTCCTTCGACTGCTCAATTCTTTGTTGTCGATTTTAAATTTCGTGGGATTCTTCTCTACGATACGTGTTGATTTTGTTAAGGATCATATTTTTGGTAATAACATTGAAAATTTATATACAAAATTGCAGCGAAAGATTTATGAAATGGTCGAATGAACTCAGTAGATAAATTATCGACTTGGAAGGAATACTATAGATGACGCTATAGTGCCATTATGTTATAATATTTTCATATTTTTTATTATTCTAATTTTTGTTTGTTTGAAGTTTTAGTGAAATACAAAAATATATGTGTAATTGTAAACTATGTTTTAAATCAAATGAAAAGGAATGTTCACTTTTAACAGACAAACTGCATTTAGGATCAGTGTTATGATTCCTTGGAACACCAAAAATAGATCTAGAATCTAACGTCAGATATGATGCGCGCCATAATAATTACCGGATGCCATAAATTATATCTTTCAAAGACATCTCGTAAGATTTGATACCTGATTTTTTTATTCTTATCACATGACATACAAATGATCCAATTAAAATGAGAATTCATCCCAGTTATTGATCAGTTCCATTATTTAATAATAATTCTCAACAACAATTCTTCTTTCTTCGTTAAAAATAATTTCCATATGCAATATGTTAATTGCCATTATGATTGCATTAAAAATACTTGCAATCAATGCAATAAAATTAAATAAATTGACTTTCAATTCACAATACCATTTCGATTTCGCAATACCAATTATCGGTATGCAATTTGCACTTAATAATTTGTTATCAATGCATATAATAGAATGCAGTTTTAATAATGGCTCATGATTATATAATGTATCAAATATATAATAATGCAGCAGATGAACTTCCGTCTCGAGCATTTGCAATTATATCCTTAAATTGTCTTATGTGACATAAACATAGAATTAATTATTTCAGTTTGCATATCTCTATTTAAAAAGCTTATAAATACCAATAGATCTATTTCTATTGGTTTCTGAACATTTTCGGACCACAAAGTAATCAATTTTTCAACTAACTTTGCCAGCGGAACTTTGCTATATGTGTATATGTACTTGAACATTTTAATATTGTTGTAAATATAAAGGGAAATCCAGATTGAGATACTTTGAATGGATTTAATTTACTTTAGAAGTTCAAACAAATGCAATTAAATTTCAGATATTTACTGATAGAATAAAGTCTTTCCAATAAAATTCAATGGAAAATTGGACATAAACTGCACAGATACCCTGGAAAGATTAATTTTATAAAGTACTATGAAAAATACAACACAATACCTACGTGGTCTATTAAAATTCAGAAATGTTTATCCATAATTTATTATGAAACTCTCTGAAACTCCTTTCTGAATTACATTTTTACAATAAAGTAAAAGTAGGAAGTGTTTCATAATGAATTAAAGATAAACATATCTGAAATATGATCCTTCGATGTCCTGCTGCATTTTTACATAGAATTTTATAAATACAAAATAGAAGGGTAGAAGGGTAGAAATATAAATAGGTTTAATAAGACCTTTTTATGGGGTTAATAGCAAAGTGATGGAATGCTGAAAATATGATAATGCACGCGACAGAGTAAGTTTAGACTGCAAGGGGCTCGCGAAGGGACAGGCTGATGCGTCGCGTAAGTACGTCATGGGCATTAAAAGGATATAAATAGTATCCTCGAGATCTTCGAGATCCCATTCAATGGATCGCAAGGCGTTTCGCAGCTCGGTGGTGGTCCACTCCAATTCCTCGCGAGAAACTGGAAGACCGGCTCCAACTGAAGGGTTCGTCACGGTGACATACTGTAGCTCTGTCCAGCGCCCGTATAAGCCGCGAGTCTTGTTGAGTGCTTTGCTCACTTCGCTGCAAATCAACAATTTCATTGATTATCAGCCGCGGGAAATATTTCGTAAAACCTGCAAACAAATTTCATAGAAGTAGAAGAGAATTGGATAGAAAAGAATTGGATTTGTTTTAAAGGTTTCTCCAAATTCTGATAATTATATTAGCAATTTAATTGAGCAGAAGATTTCCTGCCATTCATATTACTGATTTGACCCAGCAGTAAAGTATTTGATTTGCAGTCGTAAGATCACGGGTTCAAATCTCAGTGGTGGATTAAAAAAAATTAATAAATACATATAGATATGTTAGAGTCGACATATATTTCTTTTTTTACTATTTTCTTTAATCAAATGTCAAAAATGCAAAATTCCCCACCGATTTTCAGGAATCCAAAAATTTCCATTATGAACTCATTTCTTTCGTTTCTATGAAAGATTGTATTTCGAAATCAATTTTACATTCGTTTGAACTACCCAAAATTGTAATTTTGAAAAGTCCGATGGTTTTTAGATTAACCCTTTCATGGTCCGACCTCACATATAGCACATATATTCGTGATTTTGGCCCAAGAAAGGGTTAATCAAATTAACTGTTGAAATTTGTGATATATCTTGTAAAAATTGCAAATGTATGCAAAAGTGTAAATTATATTATTTATCTCGAATGTTGGACTACGTAAATCATAATAAGTTCGACATGTTTTGCAATACATAATAAACTGAAATCACCCACGAATTCGTTACAAACCAAATAGACTGTTTTACAAACTGTTATTTATACGAATTAATTTTGTCAGTGAGATAGTTTTTACAGTAATAAACATATCAACGAAATGTTAACATTTTATTGATGGATAATAAATTGAAATATTTCCACATTTTTGATGAAAAACATATTATCTCGATTTTACCGTCAATCAAATAAAACAGATTTAATATATTGATAAATATCTGATCGTCCCATTTTTGCGGTTTTTTTTATTTATCTATGTCAAGGTACTGGTATTGGTATTATGTTTAAATATTAAATGTTTCGATCGTATTTTGGTCAAATATAATTGTCTTTCTTCAATGGAATTCATTGAAATAATTAGCGATTTCGTACGTGAGTAAAGTTTATATTTCCTTTGCAATTAACTTACAAATTTAGCTCATTTCATTTATTACGAATTACGAGAATATGCAATTATGATAAGGTTTCCCGAAATGTGATATTAGATTTTTGTCTAAACTGTCTAACAATTACCGGTTTCCATTTTTACGAAATGATAAAAAAGAGTTGTTGAATTCTTTTGAAATGCGAGAAAATAAGCACTTTTGAGAGAAGAATGAGTAGAGCTACTTTAATGCATGGAAAAAAAAAATTTTTTATTCTTTGCAGAAAGTGGAAATGTAAGCTTTTTCGAAAAAACAAGTGATTTTTATTTTCACCTTCAAGATGGATGATTTTTATTTGTTGAATTTAAAATAATGAACTATTTTGCAATTTGTTGTTTTCAATTTCTTTCATTTCTTTTTCAAGCACAAAAATGAGTTATTTGCTTTTTTCTGAAACATTAAAATGTTTGAACTTTGCAAATTAACCTCGACAACAAACTAAGTGAATAACATTCAAGACATAAATAAAAATGTTGCTATTCGTGTTTTACACATTCGGAAAACGAAATTCCGTTCACGCCATAATTTAAATTCAGACTTCGATAAACATTTTCATAACATTATAAAATGTAAATATCTCCACTTTGTTCCAAATATGAAATATTGCACCATCTTTGCTTATTTGAGATATAAATCGAATAATTATTACAATTCAAATTGTACACAGCCCCAGAATGAACTTCATAAGTCCTTTTTATTAAAACTGCAAACGTTTCTCAGCCTTTACTTACGCTAATCAAATTATCGCATTTCTCATAAATTCGCAGAGAAGATTCTCCAAATATTTTTTAACAATTTTCTTAACATTCCAAGGTGTTTTCATTAATCTACAAAAAGCACATGTTTAATTTCCCATTTTCCCAGGCCATTTGTTCCGAAAATTTCGCCAAATTACGGCGCGAAGAACAAAAACGCTCGGAGATTACAGGGCCGCGTTAATTTACATTTGAATCGTGCTTTGCGCGCTTATTCCTCGAACAAACCGAACGATTTGCCGCGAATGGACCATTCCCTGGGAAACGTGACTCTCCCGCGGAGATCGTTATATTTTCATAAATTAAAAGGCCAAAACTCGGCAATTGCAATTGCGTCGCACCGTTCAACCGGAAATCGCCCGACGGCTTTTACATAAGCCGAACGAAAACGCGCGAGCAGAATCCGCAACGTCATTCTCGCGACACGTTCGGCTAATTGACACAAATGGATTACGTCGTTTGACTTCGCAGGATGATTTTGGGAGTCGGTGTTTCGTTGCTTCGAGTCACGCGAAGTAAAAATAAATAAGTAATTAGGAAATGGAGAGGAAAACAATTAGTTTTGTCATTAGTGGTTTGTTTTTTGTACTATTTTTAGAAAAAGGATTCGTGTTGAATGATGTTTGTGCGAAAACAATTTTCGTTTTAGTATTGTATGAAAAAAGAAACAAAGATGAAGATGTATTGAGAAAATGTATGGATTTTTGGTATTTTTATGCAGAAAAGTTATTCCACATTGTTAATAATGCGAATCAATTGAATTATTTACATACTTAATCTAGAGGGAGAATGAAGAACTATATTTTTCAAAAATCAGAAAATTGTAAATAAAATTGTATGTAAAATATTTAGTTTACAATTATTTAATATTAACAATTTTATTTTCGTTGAGTTTGCATAAAATGTCTACACATTTTTTATCACGACTATTGATTTATCGCAATTCTTCCTCATTGAAAACTAAAAATTACGAAAAATTATTTTCGAAAATGTGTCACTTAAAATTATGAATTGTTCACCAGTTATATTCTCTCAGAATTGCAGAAACCTGATATGTTCGATTTGTAATGAAGTGATTATTCATAATTTGTTTAATACCAAAAACAATTTATGAATAACCTTGGTAGCAGAACTTGAATGTCACCTTAAAGGATTGAACTTCCTTTTGTGACTAACTACAATTAACTTTAATTGTTATAGTTATTTAATCTAAATAACTATAACAATTAGAGTCTAACTTCAAATCTTAAGGAGAATAATAAGGATAATTTTCATCAGAATGTCTTGATATTTCAGTATTTTCTTAATCTTACTTTAAACAAAATTGAACGAAACTCCGACGAAACAATTTATTTTCCTCTTTTTTAATAAAAATGGTGGAAAAAGGGATAATTGTGACACTGTTTCTTAAACCCAGTTTTGGTTCACATTCATTTGAAATATGATTGCGGGCTTCCCCAAAATACAGTAAGCATTTTTTAAGGTGGAATTTTATTTTTGTATTTCATTTTCGAATTATACGTTGATAAAATGCACAAAATAAAACCATTTTGTTTATTTTTCATCTGATGTCACTTTTATATAAACAAATTTATCGAATTCGGTCTTAATAAATCCTTTATTATACATTGATGTGACAAAGTAAAGTAAATTGGAAATAATGGGATGAGAAGACTAACTCAGAGTGCGAGGAAACGCGTACAGCAAATTTTCCAGATAATCTTGTTTAAAATATAACAATGTTTATTACACCAAACAAAATGTTAAAAAACGCAATTTTTAACGTTGAAGTTAACATTTTTATATCACCACCATATAGTCAAGTATTCAACCGTATATTCAAAGTATCAAAAACTGCAATAAAAAAATGTTCAATCTATTTTTAAACAATTATCAAAATATGAAATGCAACCTTTCAAACAAATAGTCGAAAAAATCCACCGATCCACTCAACTCCTCCCTCCAATATTGATCAATCTCATATTAAAAAATCTGATAGATTTCCCCTCCCTGCAAACTCAATTTCCCTTCCCCGGAACGTCCCACTCGTACGACCTTCCGCTCCCATATAAACAACAATCCGTTCGATCATCGCAAAGCAGACGTTTTCTTATTCATAACCGGCGAGCCCTTTGTGTGCAAACACGATCTCAATAATCGGATATCGCATTTATTAGATAAACGTCGCCTTGCGCGGTTCAACGTAACATAATCGGATGCCACTTTTTTGCAGTCGCCTTATTTACCTGTCGACTCAGAACCTGCAAAACACAAACACGACGAACAACTTACTAATTCCATCGACTGCTCCAATTATTCCGAATTCCCGGCGATTCGCACACCTAGCGGTATATCTATATCCTTTTCTGGATGTGTGGAGGATTTCGTCGGACGCGTTTTTAATCAGAGAAAAGTTGCTCGTCAGACAATAACAGTGCATAGAAAAAGGCGCATTTCGCTGCGCGAGTAGGAAAATAAAGCAGACAGGGTTTTTATCGAACGACACTTGGGCCGTTTTATGGGCTACTTTTGTTTCCAAAGGGCAACTTAATTGCACTAAGGTTGAATTGCAAGTAGGATAGAGGAATGAAAAAAAGGTTTTGGAGTTTCCCATTTCCGCTTTGTGACGTTTTCTGTATTGCAGGAATGGCATACAGGTGGAGGGAATGGGTTATTGTGCTTTATTGTTATACGATGTAATAGTAAAATGATAATAATCTGTGTTGAAGATGATTGTAATTAGGGATGCTGAATCAAGTTTCTCTGAAAAGATCTGCAAATACTCTGGTAGGAGAAAGTTGGATGAAAGTAAAATGAATGTAATAATGGTAATATTAGTTGGGAACATTTCTGTTATTTCATAGTTTTTCAAATATTCCGTTTATTTGTTATATATTGCTAACTATGTCGAGATTGGTGCTATAAAAAGGTTATACTGTATATTTGAACCACGCGATAATAAAAACTGCAAACTGTGGAAATTAGTATGTACATTTATCTGGAGAACGCTGCAAGAAGAGTTGAAAGAGGTTTAAATTTGAGTTTATTTTCATTTTAGAGATTCACAGGCTTAATTTGAAATTAACTAATACAAAGTCTGTGAAAAAACTAATTTTTCCACAAATGTTTTGACAGTTCTTTGCAATCTGATGCACCTCTCAGATTTATTGAAAATGTAATAATTTATTTATAATTGTAATGTAGTATATTGCAGGGAAATATACTAGACATTAAACAAAATATTATACATCTATAAATCTAAAAAATGGAATTTTCAGAACGTGTTCAATGTTATTATTATATTCTTTATTTGAATTATTTTCAACATTTTGTAAAGTTTCGCGTTTTTAGAAATTGTCAATGTATAGCATAATGTTCTAGGATTAGCATTCATTTACTAATAAGTAGCATTTTGCTAATTTTTTCAAAGTCCCATAAAAAATCGTACAGGATAATCCGTATATACAACTTATTTTAAAGCTTATGATAGTGTATAAGGCCAGTTTTCGTCAGGAAATATCATCGATGTATCTCACTTTTTAATATGAATATTTCGGCTTCCAAAACCTCTATGAATAATGTTCAAAACCTTTGAAAACATTTAAACAATTCTGAAACTATCAGTCCAAGTATTAACGATTTTCAAACAACTTTGAAAAACTCTCGACTCTCAAATTTCTAAAAGTTTTTCAACATTCTCAAACATTTCGATCATTCTTTCATAAATGTCATTTCTTTAAGGAAAATACCGTTTTCATTAGTTTTAACGTTTTATTATCCAATCTCTGCCATCGCAAATCCAACAATAATTCATCAATCCTTTCCGATTTATTTTCTCCAACTCCTTTGCAGATTCTTTCAGGCCCTCCCCAGATTACACTCAAACGAATGCGCGCATAAATGAACACCGAAGATAATATTTTCCCAGCATAATACATTTAATTGGGTTGCGATTAAATAATTGAACATCGCGCGCAGAAATATCGGGGATAAAGCATTAACTTTGCATTTTATGATGACTTGATTCCGATCTTTATATTTCACGGCATCCGAGGCGATATTTCCCGACCCTTGGGTGCCATGCCCGGATCAATTTCGCGCTGAAGACATTTTTATTTCCATCTATTATTTATACCCCGGCTTTCTTGCGAATTGAAAGTTCACATAAAAAAGTGGTCGCGTCAATAACCGCGAGCAAATTTGTTTTTGTGTTTGCGGTCTGAAAATTGGGTAAAGGATGACTAAGCTGGGATCACGAAATTTTGGGGGTTGGATTTGGAAAAGCTGTTTTCAGTTAACTGGAATATTGCTGTCGGGACTGCAACAAACAAACCACCTGACCGAATGGAGGTTGAATATTATTTCTGGTATATGTCAACTCATTACGCAAAGTACATGTTATTAGACCGTTTATAATCTATTCTACAAGGCAGTTACTCATAGGGACTCTGAGTCAGCCCACGATAAAGTCAGAGAAATATGATTTACCTCATGCTACGGAAGACAAAGGTCCACTTTCACCCCTCCCACTTTAATTTAATGTCAAATCACATTTTATCTTAATGTGATTTGTAAGCTCAATACTTATAAAGATTTGTATATAACGTTTAAATAATGTTAGGGTTAATACAGAAGTTTTAGACACATTTTTTCTAAAATTTAATTCTAAACCTTAGCTAGATTAGAATAATTGAGAGAGTAAACGAGAATAAATAAGAGTAAACCAGAGTAAACGAGAGTAAATGAGAGTAAACGAGAGTAAACGAAAGTAAACGAGAGAGTGAAGAAGAGTAAATGTTTTGTTTAATATTTTCAAATCTTGTTAGTTCTTTAAAACTTCTTTACTCTCGTTTACTCCCTCATTTACTCTCATTAACTCTCGTTTACTCTCGTTTACTCCCTCATTTACTCTCATTAACTCTCGTTTACTCTCGTTTACTCCCTCATTTACTCTCATTTACTCTCGTTTACTTCCTCATTTTCTCTCGTTTATCCTCATTTACTCACATTTACTTTCGTTTACTCCTTCATTTACTCTCGTTTACTCTTCCATGCGAATACCCTCCTAATTTGATAATTTTATATTTAAGTAAAGCAATAATTTATTTATATTTTATTAAAATATTATTCAATTCTATTATTTATTATGCATTATTCCTCTGCTGTCATTTTCTATTTTGTCAAACCATTGTCACATTAAAATCATATTGATACGTGTGTACAAATTGGGCTTCAATGTTAGATAATTAGTCAAATCCATTGTGAGAAAGATTTATAGGTTATAACCTTAACGGAAATAATGCATACATTTATCTATTGTAGAAAAGAGGAAAAAGTGTCGATTGTTCACTTAAAACAAAAAAGGAGTGAAGTTTACGGATTGCAAACAAAAGATAAGAATGACTGGAGAAATTGCATTTGCAATCCTTTTGTTTGAAATGAATGATCAATTTGTAAAGGTTGAAAGTGATACTTTCCTCTGTATTAAGATACATAATGCAATTTCTAGGATGGCATTAAAATTACCCTTTTGGAAACATTGTAATTTCAGAAAGATATTTTGAAATGATAATAAATGTGTATAAAATGCATGTTTTTGGGATGCAAAATGGTTATTTGTTCTGATTTCAAAACGTATGAAAAATACACGAAATTTTGCAAACCGAACACGAAAAATATTTTATAAACTGTGTTCATACATTTTGAAAACATTTTCCCAGTGATAGACCATTTTAAACCCATTAAAAATGAGCACTTTTCAACTCGTTAAAAGTATAAGAATGACCCAACAAATAAAACATTTCACACCGAAACCCTCTATTTCCCAACCCCTTAAAAATTGATTCCTTCAATATTTATAATCATCACCCACAAACTTTTGACCTATATGTCTGTTATTTACCGCAATTCGACAAAAACCGAACCCCACGATGAAGCCCTTTAAACCGAGGTCAAAACAAAAATAAAAATAAAGTCTCCCTTATTGCTTGGGTTGTAATATAAAAAACATTTTTCTATAAAATATCGAATCCTTCTTTAACTTTTAACAGATAGTTATAAATATTATTTGAAATAATTCCTTCATTGTGTTGGTCGAAACCAACAGATTAACTGGATTTATAACAAAAATAATTAAACAAATAAAATCGACTGACCAAAATTTGTGAAATACGATTTAATTCCTATTTAATAGGTGTCATTCATATGAGACCGATATCTGCTCAGCAATAAATAAAACAATCATGATTCCTCATTTTTTTTATTGAAAATTCTCAATATACGCAATATTACCAACCGTCTCTTTAGAATCAATTTTTCGTAAAAGAGTTTAACTAAAAAATAAGTTTGTTCGTCATTTTGAAACAATTCTGATCACTATTTCATCTCGACTTCCATTGCACAGTCTTTAAGTAATTTATCCCTAATGGGTTGAATTTATTTTTCATTATTTGTCACACTTTCAACAAAATTCCCTCTCGAAATCCAACCGACATACACTAGAACCTGAGAAAACTAAGATAATCGTTTAAAGTTTCAAGAATATAGTCAGTCGGATATTATTCCATTAATTTCATTAATTTATTATTCCATTATTATTCCATTCGGATATTATTCCATTAATATTTTCAGAACTGTAACCGATACGTTTTTTTGAAAAGGCAGACTTTTAAAAAGGCAGACCTTCAGTTTAATGTAAAATTTCGTATTCAAATGTGAAATTTTCGTACTGTTTCCGGCTGAAATTTTTCTAGGTCAAACGTCTATCAATTTTTATACAAAAAATATAATAATATATGGAACACTTTGTATATATATTTATTTTTTCATCACATTCAATACCGATCTATTCTGCACTAACGACTTTACAGTTGGTAAACAAAATTTCAGTCGAAACCCCATGAGAAATTCAATGGAGAATTTACATTTGAATATGATTATTTCATCTTGGAAAATCATCATATATTTCGTCTCATACAATTAGATTTAGAGTTTAAACATATAGTTTAATACAGATAATGCAGAGTTTCATAGATTATCGGCCCGAAAAATGCATCAACAATCGGAGCTTAATGTGTGCGATACTTTGTATTGTTCGAAACAGAGTATTGCACAGCGAGACTACAGCTATGATTTAATGTGCAATTTCACATTCAAATATAAATCAGAATGTGAAACTTCGGTTGTATTTTTCGTATTCTTTATGGATGACAATTTTTAGATCGAATGCCACATTCGTCTGAACTACTTGGGATTCGTTTAACTTGGTAATTTTTCTTTTGTTGATATAACTCAAATCAAAAAGAAGAATAGATAATAATTCATGTCTGACTGCTTGAATGTAAATTAAGAAAAACGAATTCCTTTCTAAAAATCTAAATTTTTCATCAGACCCTGCATGAAATATTTGATAGAATAGAATGGAAAAGAATTGAGTTTCCAACTCAATTTCGCATTCATTTGAAACGTTTAGAATTCAGTTAAACAATTCTGAATGCCAAAGCAGT
>JABFPB010000980.1:0-29270 GCA_022817645.1 Ceratoteleas bidentatus | reverse complement strand
ATACATTGCGGACGCGCACGCTATGTGCTCCATATGGGGGCGCGCCGCCGGGGGGGGCGGCGGGGGGGGGGGGGGGGGGGGGGGGGGGGGGGGGGGGGGGGGGGGGGGGGGCGGGCCGGGGGGGGGGGGGGGGGGGGGGGGGGCCCCCCCCCCCCCCCGGGGGGCCCGGGGGGGCGCGCCGCTCGGGGATTCCGCGGCTCGGCCGAGTTCGGTGGTAATGCCCGGCCGGGAGGTAAGCTGGGGAGTCGCGGAGGAGGAACGTCCGCGGCGCCTTTGCGGCGGACGGAGAGTTTGAGCGGACCGAAAGTTTCATTTCGGGAGGCGCCCTGCAGGGACGAAAATTAACGTTGGTTGATGTTCGAAGTAATATAAGCTGAGGGATGTCAGGGAGGAAAATGTGCAAAAACCGGAATTCGGTGATGATAAAAGATAGATTTTGGGCCTTTGTGAAGTTATGAAGGTTGCAATGGTTGGTCTTACTTGGAATCAGTGGCGCTTTCATGCCTTCGTGCCTTAGAATCACTCGGTGATGCGCTGGAAGTTGACTAGTGATGTTTATTTTGTTCTATGTACACAACGAAACAGCTGCAAATTGCCGGGACTGATCTTTTGTTTTGTTTTGTTTTTTTAAGGATGGAGATTATTTTTTACGCAAAGCATTGTTTTTGCGAGCAATGAGGATGTTTCGATGAATAATATTTTGGAATCATCGGTCATGTGTCGGGTATGAAGAAAAATAATTGAATTTCCTTCTGGTTTTTGTTTATTCATCTATTTTGTTGAAGTTTCTGTCGCGTTACCTTTGTGGACAGAGATAGTCGGGTGTTAGTAATGGGCACTGCTGTGCAATTTTCATAGAACATATTTCACTAAAATGTTATACAAGCAAAATCTGTAAACAATCACGTACTTATAATATTGGAAAAACGCCGTTAATCCATCGGTCGCGCTGATTTTAGTATCTTTGTTTACCATCAAAAACTGTACTCGGACTTCTTTCACTTGTTAGCTATTAACTAACGACATTTCCACCTGAGGTTAATGTTTCTATAAAGTTGTATCTTTTACTGTTAATCAGATGTCAAAATTCAACTTAATGAAAAATGTGAATGTTTAGCTAAGATTAGTTAAAGCAAACAAAAACCAAATAAAAATAACGGATTTTCATTTGTTTTGCGTTTTTTTTTTTTAGAAAAAAGATACTTTTTACTTCAAATTGATCGATTGTAACCGATTCAGCTCTTTTTGCTGACTTGGTTGTATATTGTAACAATTTGAATCAATACCCACTATTTGAGAAAGTGAATTCTATCATTTTAAACCACCAACCTTATTTCAGAAAATTGAATCAGTTGATGTACTTTTTAAGATAACAAGTAATATTATTGTTTCCAATGCAATAATCAAACACTTATAAATATATATAACCACATCATAAAATGATGCGTATTCAAGTTAAAATTACGTTACTCTTTTCAAAAAATGAAAGGAAAATTTTTTAAAACTGAATTTGATAGATTAAAATTTGTTCTGTTTGAACTTCAAAGTTTGAAGCCATAATATAATGATTTTATTAAATAAAAAATGCTATTATTGATAAGTTTTTTCTTTATTATTATTATTATTATTATTATTATTATTATTATTATTATTATTATTTTGTTATTTTTTATGTATTATTTACTATTTGTTTAGTTCGTCATTCAGACATCGATTTAACGTCGATATATCATTTCTGCGACATCGATTCGACATGATGAACATTCATTCAACCTTTATTTGACATTAGAGGACATCGATTCAACGTCGGTAATCAACAATGATATATTGATTAACGTAAATGCGACATCGATTCGATGTCAATGATCAATCTCAATCAGGTGTCGAATCAACGTCAACAATCGACATCGCTTCCAATCGACGTCGAAATTTTCCTGTTTAATACTAATTTTTCTAATATAATTTTCCTGGCATTAATTATTATATATGGGGAAAAAACTTTTCACCCTATATAAAAAATAGTTGATTACGAAAATTTCAAAACATATAAATACTTTGAAGTTTGCACATTAGTATTCCGGAAAATTGAATAATGCATTTATTTCGGTTTAATTGTTTTTGATTATTATAACATATATAGGTTATAGTGAAATAAAACACACAAATAATAAAATACAACTTGACAAACATTTCCTTTTTTGTATTATATGCAAATTAAATACAAAAAAGTATTTAATTTGCATATAATTCTGGGTAGTATAAAATATAATTTTTATACAATAAGATTATAATCTTAACTACATGAAATCATTTAATAAATTGGAGTTGTAAAATAAATTATTATTCGATATATCTTAGCATACATCAAAAGGTTTTCGTTAATATCATTATCTTTCCAAAAAGTACGGAATGCCACAAAAATTCACGCTTTTACCCATAATCTGGATTACTTCAATAAAGATCACGTGTATACGTTCAACTTGTTACAGATATTCAGCACGGACCAATGGAAGGAAGAAAGTGTCGATTGTCACATTTTCGTCCGAATTCCCCCAATTGGATTAGTTTTAATAAGACGATGAATCAGAGGCAGACGAAAAGGCAGAAGAATTACTGTGTCGGGCTGTCGTTTGCCGTGGAAATGGAATGAGTTATTTGCAAAATGCATTTGGATATTGAATTCGGGGACCTCTGATCTCGGCATTTTTTATGGCCGCATGAATTGAGCCCTGTTCCTTCAGATCGGGATTGAATGCACGAGGAAAAGACTTGTGTCGTTGTTCCGAACTTTATCCCAGTATAAACACGGGAGACAAAAAGTCGGAATTGTCCAATGGAAAGATTTAGCTTCTTTTCTATTCAATTAAGTCGCCGTTTACATTTTTCGACATACCGCATGCCATTTGTTAAACAAAAATCGAACAAAAAAACTCACACAATTGCTAACTTTTATTTATTTGTCGGAACACCACTTTCCATATAACCCCATGACTAAACCCCATCGAGAAGTGTTTCGACGGAAACAACGTAACGTTTTCAGGGCTGATTATCAGAACGTGATTCAATGTCAAATCTCAGCGCACTTTCGAGAACAGATCACGGCGGAATTCCAGGGACGAAAGTTAAACGCAGCGGAGGAAATCCCGGCGGGTCATAAAGATCCGCCGGGAGGACGTTTTCCCGAAAACAGTGCCACTTTTCCGGATCTCCCGGCTTCTGTGAAAAATCGTTAAAACGTTTCTGGTATTTCGTTAGCGGCGATTTCGTGTTTGCGTTGATATTCACTCATTCGAGGCCAGTAAATACAAAAAAAAACAATTTTATTTGATAGGTGTTTTTAGATTGCAATTGGCCATGGATGATAACGACTTGATATGTTTTAATAAACGTGAATCAAATAAATGAGTTTCACGGCATACACATTTGTTTAATTAATAATGTCAAAGAAAATAAAATAATATATCAAACGTAAACAGATATTAACTGTAAATGTAAATTTTCAATTCAGTTGAACGAAATTCATTTCGATTTAGATTTGAACATTGATACGAGCAGAAATATAAATCTACAAATTGAACGTAATTGGAATAAACTGCGACCAATGAGTAATCAGTATTTTGAAAGAGTGAATTGGAAGATATTGCAATTCGATTCTGCCGCTATCTTGATTTATACAATTTATTCCAATTACTTCCAATTCACGCTTCGAAAATACTGATTTCTCATTGGTCGCCATTTATTTCAATTACATATTTGTAGAGTTACATTTCCGATTTATTACAATTTGCAGATCGGTTTTTCAAATTGTGCTTGTGCCCCGTTTGAATTGGATTTTGCTGGATTTAATAGATTCTCGTCTGCCGGGTAGTCTTCGAACTGAAAAGAATTCACTTGTGTGCCATTCGTGAAATCGCTCTGAATATTATTCTATCTTTTTCTCTCTTTGTTCGTTTATTGACACGTTAATAATCGGCGCACCAGTAAAAATATCGCACCAGCTCAGCATAATCCCGTGCCGAGTGACACAAAGCGAGACCTGCTCGTGATTTGATTCGAAGCTAACGATCGGCTAATTGCCACTTATTTCCCGCAGTGTCTTTCCAGTGTAATGCAAAACACCCGACAAAGGATTAGAGTGCTCGCATTTGAAAGTCTTTCCCGAGTCCATGAGAAAATCCCGAAAACTGCCTTCACAAAACTGCCCGCAATACTTGAAAGGGCTAAGTGACAGCGGGACAGAGATGTTGACAGGTCCCTTTCAATGTTTTCCCCGGTTTCCTCGGAATCCGGGGAAACCGTCTTCCGGAAATTAGCATAATTTTATGGCAATTTGGCACCGGACTCGCTCGCAGGTAGACACCGGCACCGCCCGGGATCATGCATTTTTCCTATCTCGACTGTGGGAAAATTGACGCAAGGATTGTAACGCGTTTTCCCACGTGACTCACGTTCAACGCGCAAACTTTTCCGTTTCCGATCGGCTTTCAACCGTTTTCCAATCATTTGTCATTTAGACTTGTTAACTCGGTTTCGCGTTAACGGGTTTCGTCTCTGGAGACACGCAGTTACTATAGTTTTCTACTTTATTGTCAATGTTTTGAAATTCTTCTGTAAAATTTCTAGAAACGTGTACCATTTAAGGTAGTTATATCGCTAAGTGACGTATATTTTAGATTTGAATTGAAAATTAGTTTCTGTTATTTATTAAATCATATTTTTGAATAAGCTTTTAGGTATTTATATCGATGTTTGTAAAACAGTATTGTCAGTTATATTTGCTATTATTTTTTGATAATTTTAATATTTTTTATTCATTAAAAAAATGCTAACAATATTCTTTAATGGTGAAACAATGCTTTTACTTATTTCAATTTCAGTGTCGAATTGTATTTGTTGAAAAATTTACTTTGTTGCATGAATAATGAACGAATTGGTTATTTGGTACTTTTAAAATGCGGCTCTGAATTGTTATTTAAAGTACAATTAATTGAGGCTGAAATAGTCATTTACTTGTCTGTTTGATCCATCTATTTTATACAACGATATATTATAATTAATTATATTGTAATTAACCATATAATTTTTTCCAAAAATACTGAAAGCAAGAACAAAGACATTATAAAAGATCAACTTTGATGTTAATTTTCTTGCAAATGAAGTGGTTAAAAACACTGTAATTTTGCAAACAAAATGTGAATTATTGATAACTTAATGGTATTAGTACCTTAATAAGTAATTAACGACGTTTTCATGCAAAAAGATTATTTAATTTTTCTAAAACTATCGATTAACGTGTGAATTTGTTTTGTAAAACATCGTTTAGACGCCACCATTTAAAAATATATAACAATGTATTAATTAATCGATATAAAATAAACGTATTATATTTTACTCAGTAAAAAATCAAATCGATTATAAAATTAAACCATTGACATCTCGAAAATGTCCAAATGTCATTTGGAAAAGCATCTATTCTTGAGATACTGTTAAATCAGAGAAAATATTCGATGCCTCTACAGCCGCCGATTCACAAGCAAACGACCCACAATTGTAACTGACTTTTGGTCGGCGAACACCCTTAAGCCGTTTCCGCAAATCGCCATCGATTTTGCCACGTGGCTTCGTGCTCCCAACCACCGCCTGTATCGCGGAGTAAAAACACTGGCCGAACGTGATTTTGTACTCGGGCGCGAGTGACATATCTATTCGTCATAATCGTGATTCGCCGAGCACGCAAAGTAGCGCAGATAGTCCGCTGATTGCTTTATTCGAACGGGACGAGAGTTTGGGAATTGAATTGGCAACGCGAAAAGCGTCGACGAAAAGCAAATGCGAGCGAAATTGATCGTTTCATTGGATGACGAGTGATCGAGCGCCGGCACTTTCACGTCATTAACAACTGAGTCACAAGTGAATCACATTGCATTGAGATTATTCGAAACGACCAGTTGGACGTAATTTTGCCGATTAATTATCGCGGATTGGACGGGTTTGTGTAACTCACGGTGCAACGGGTGTCTCGATCAATCAGCCGCGCCAGTCCCGGGCTGGTGTCATTGCAGCCTGGATACTCGTGTTGAAGAAACGCTGACGTCAATGGGAATTTGAATTTCCATCGTGAACAGGCAGATCCTGAAACTATCGTTCCAAGCGTTGGTTATTAACATAACACCTTCGCGATTGTCGGTGATTGCAATTCAACGACTCGTATCGTAATTGAATGTCACAATTTCGCCAGGTCTAGTGCTTTATTTGCCTATGGAGTTCGTGGGGTTAATGCTCTGAAACTGGGAAAGAAAGCGGAGAAAAATTCGGTACGATTCAGTAAATCTTACTAACAGATTGGTTGCTGTGCTGGCTCCGAAGTTTTGGAAACTGAAATATTCACGCAGTAGATTTGACTAATCGACATGAGTCAATCGACATTATTGACATGAACATTGTAGGTTAGATTAAAACCGATACACATGAAATTTGACAACTGAAATTCAGAAAATGTGTTAAGTAGAAATTAGTGTAGTAAATGAAACGTGTGGCAAAACTGATTAATTTTCTGTAAAATAAAGTATCACACATTTTTAAGATATTGCTGAATACGTAAACCTGCACAACCATACACGACTTTGGTACAAATGAAATAGGTATTTTATTATAAGGTAATTATAGTACATATTACAAGGCTTCCAACAAAATCGGACAATTCAAATTATCTTGAAAAAAAATTGTCCGTATAATTCGTTATGTAAAGTTTGAATTGTTTAGCTTTTCACGAATAATTTGAATTGTCCGGTTTTTCGTTGGAAGCGTCGATTTATTGTTCACATAAAAACAAAACACATTCGTTCTTTATCTCTCACGTTTGGAATAAAATGAGAAGAAAGCATAGTTTTATTTAAGTATTTAATGCACTGTTTTGTTAAAAAGACTTAACATTAAGATTGGTATTGTATGTTTATTTTAAGTATCAGGACAAAAAATTAAATATACATTTTTCAGAAGAATAATGGCAATCGCATGACTTTAGCCAAAAGCTGCACTTTTCATTTGCCCTTTTGGGCAAATATTAAATAAATAATTATACAAAAATAAAAAAAAATATCGATTGATCGTTATTTATCATAAAATATGAGATTTTAAATTACTTTTTTCAGATTATACTCCAAAAGTAGATACATTTCACAAATATAAAATATCAAGGTAAACTTAAAATAGCTTGAAAAACGATGTAGAATATATACTGAATGCTAGTTACGAGTATATATACTGTAATCCATTTGTCACGGCGGTCATTCTAGTCTCCAATAAGCTTTATTGGGGATTAGAATTTCCATATGAATCACATGGAAATTCAAAAAGAAACTCATCAAAATGCACAGAAAAAATAAGTGTACTGTTGAAACTGAAAAAATAATTGTACTGTTGAATAATTTTTTGTTTATTTCAAAAAATTTACTACACTTTGCTCGATTTAAAAGTGTATATCTCAATTCTTATAGTAAGAATATATTTGTGATTCATTTCTGAAAATGCTAGCCACCATTCATCTTCCCACCATAAAAAACTCATCGCTAATGGTACTTTTCTCAGTTTCGAAATTACATTATTTTGTTGCAATAGTGTATTAAGCATGATATTTTACCTTTATTTTGCATTAGAAATGGTATCCAATAGACATAAAGAAGATTAATATAAAAATGCAAAATTTTACTTTTGAACTTTAAACGCAAATATCTCAAAATCACAAAAAAGTGACTTAACTGGTTTTTCCTCAAAACCACAGATTTATAATCTACTTTTTTTATAAAAAAATACAGCGAAATGTTAAATTTCCATCGAATTTTGTTTTCAAAAGTGATAATTTATTCCTTACAGCAATATCTATGCATTTATTATTTCAAAATGATGAAATTTGTCAATATAATAACATTAAACGTTAATTGTTTGTAATATATTTCATTTTCTCTTAGTCATACAAGTGATTTCTGATTTAGCTAGGAAAGAAAATCTAAATTTTCATCGTTCAGTTTGTAGAAAATTCTTTCAGCAAAAAGTTGTGCCTTGAAAAAAGATTCGGTGGAGATTAAATATTTCGCTGTACTTTATCTACCAAAAAAATTAGATTCACAACTTGAAGCATTGAAAAATAAATATTACGAGAATATGGTTTTATAATATCTCAAGCAGGGTTGGAAAAAATCATGCCTTTTTTCAACCCTTTTTTCAAGGCATTGAAAAAATAGTTATCCTTATTAATAGTTGTAACAAAAGTTACATAAATATTCCCAAATAAAACGCTAATTTATCATATATTATATACGTGTCTCCCTTCCCCCGCACCATACGAATGAGTATCTTTAATCAATAAAGTAGATGTAATATGGCTGGTTAGGGAATGTGGCCTTTTCATGCTTGTATGATAATAGACGTTTTTTGCGTCGTCGAAAGTCCGTCTCTCTCACCTACACTCGCAGCTACCTTCGCAATATCAGTTTTCTCCGCAGCCGATGAAAAGTGCGTCGGCTAATTAGCGACTGTATCGGCGCGGCGTAAAATGGGCCACATCGCCGGGCCGAAAAATTGCGCCGGCATCCGGCGTCTAGTGGGCCGAATTATGCAAAGAAAATGAACGCGCCGCGCCGCAGCCAATATCAAACGCGCGGCGCGAGAGCTCGTCGTCCTACGCGAATTAGTGGATTGTGATTTCATCGCGCGTTTCACGTTTTTTTCCATCGTTCGCGCTCATTTGCAACAGCCGGAAGATATATATTAGCGTGTGACGAAATAATATAAATCGTCGAACGTGTTCTAACGTTCCAAGTGCCATTTGCGGCGCATTTTTCTTGCGCATAAAACATTCTCGGACAAATTTCTTTTCACACGTCAACGCAAAGTTTAATTAATATTCCTGTTTTTTCTTTTCTTTCTAAAAGAAGAACTAATCAAATCTGATACAATCGTAAACAAATAATAAAATGAAAAATCACATAAAATATTTAGTAAAGTCTTTTTTAGTCCTTATTATAAATAAAAACAATATTTTTTAAACAATTATTTCTTATTATTTTTTTTAAATTATTAAAAAATGTTTGAATTCGATGTTTTTTGATGTTCATAATACATTTGTTACATATAAAACTTGAATATTTCAAAATTACATCTCTATGCACATATTCATATATAAAAGTATTTATTCTTTACTACTTTATTAAAAATGTACTTTTACTTTGCTGCCACACTACCTTAATGAACGCGAAATGATGCCGGCGAATAAATAAGGCGCTTCTGCCGCGGTAATCAACGGCACGTAAAAAAGCCCGGTCGCGCGCCAAAAAGTCGGCAGACAGTTGCCAAACTATTTTCCGTCGGCGGCGCCGATAATACTGCTTCTTTTGTGTCCCTTCCTCTTTGTCATAAATTTCACGACGCGTGATTGAACAAGTTATCTGTTCTCCTCGGCGTTTCTCTTAAATCCTAAAATAACATCCAATTGTATGAACAAATACGCGCGGAACCCCACTGTTATTTAATCTCCATTATGGCCGCCAAGGTGAGCCGCCGGGTAAGTGAGCGAAAAAGTGGAGAGACATAATCAAAAAGCGCCGTGGACAAAAAGAGCCTCTCCCCGGATTCGCGTGAAATTTTCGTGCGGAAAGTGTATTAGTGCAAACAATTAACTCACGCGAAACGCCCCCGAGTACGCCGAAAAAACGTCCGTTTCGTTGTAAAAGACTTTCTAAACGTGTCGCCGTCTTATTTCGTGCGTTTTAGCGGCGTATTAATTTTATACGCTGCTTCCCTACAGCGATAGGAAGCTGATAAGCGTAATGGCGGCAGCCCAAAAAACGGAGCCACAAAAGCCAATTATGCCTTTTACTTATGTAGGAAGTCGCAGCCAATTGTTCTCAGCACACTTACGAGCAATTAAAATTGTCGGAAATCTGAAAGTAACGTTATGCCGAATCACATCAGACCGAGAGATAAGAGCGGCCTGCTTTTTTCCCCGCTTTTCGTGGCCCTCGATTTGGCGCCGAGTCACTTTTTACGAGGGCGCAATATTTCGTCGCGATTAATCGGCTTAATCAATTTTGCAGCCGCGCCACTCGGGCCCCTATCGACATCTGCCGCGTGCCATCCGAACTAGGAATCGCTCTTACTCGGCTGTGCGAAAAATCGAACGCGCCCGAACGATTAGTCTGGCGCGGACGCGGCTCGATATTCGGCGTGATTCATTCATGACGATGCTATCGATTTAATACGAGCAGGGGCCGTTTGATTATTAACGATGGATCGCAAATTACACGTCGCGCAAATTATACAGAGCGTCAAACATTCCGATGTTACTGTCAAAGTGGTGCGATGAGTAATCGGGTTTTGAACTACATTTTGAACAGCGGAAACACTTCAAGAGATTTTGTGTTTGTCCAAACTTTGTGTAAAAAGATAAATAACAACCCTAAGAAGAGTAGGAATGTATTAGTCAGATAAGAAATATATATACCAGAATATTTTTAAGACAAAATTGTTTCTCAATATATTCCTGATATATTCCCAATATATTCTCGTCAATAAATATTTGGTTATTATTGAACAATGAATACATTTTATATAATGAAATAGCTACAGTTAACTATATTTGTATCCGCCAATCTAGTGTCGCAAATTAATTTTTGTCTGAGACATTTATAACAGTTCTTGTTGTCTTCTGCACCGAATATAAACAATGTCCAAGAGACCCGTGCCCAACAAAAATATTTGCCGAAAGGCAGTTACCGATAATGCAGCCGAAACCAATATAGTTCCAGCGGCTATTTATTTCATCCACTCATGCACCATAGTTTCCCGACCTATAGTAGGATAGGTGGCCGAAGTAACTGCACACTGTAGCTGTTTTATGGCTTAGCTACAGGAACGTAGTGGCTGCAATAAACTTGGAAAAATAGACATCGCGAATACCCTTACAGCTGTTACAACTTCGACTCGACAAAAAAAGAGACTACCTCAACTTGGTTTACTCCGCCAGTTCTCATTAACAATTTGCCCTGCTTCGAAACCTCTACCATTTTGACCTTTAATTCCATCACCACTAAAGTTCACGGATCCAAAACCTGACTGTTTTAATTATTTCTTCCCGCGTAGAAATTATTTCTTCCCACATAGAAAATTCAAATCTGTTTTCGCTGGATGCATGGCTATTGCTAGACTGTATTCAGGGTGTCTCCAGACTGTTATCTAGAATCTTGCCAGACTGAAAAGAAGCTGGATGCAGTCTGACATTTCTCTGGATAACAGTCTGGCAAATGGTTAGGGCCCAGACTATATCCAGATTGTTGCCAGACTAAAAATAGTCCAGATGCAGTTTGGAAACGATGGATATCGACGCCTGGGTGGATGAATGTTCCATTTTAGAAAAGACTCGAAGAAGGTTCCATTTCAGAAAAGACTCGAAGTTGTTGAGGATTTTATGGGCTGAGTTTGAGTTTAAAGATTTTGAAGTTAAAAAATAGCGATCCTGCCAGGATTTGTCAAATCTGAGAGGAACAAACGTAATATCAGAGAATAGAGAATTCGAAAAGTTGGAGGTGTGATGTTAAATCAGTTTTTGGGAGTTTTATGGGCTGAGTTCGATTTTGAAAAAATGGCGATCCTGCCAGTATTCTTTCTCCATTTGTGACGAACAAATTGGACAACAGAGAATAGAGGATCCGAACAGTTAGAGATACGATTCGGAGGAATTAACATCCTATTTCTTAAGTTGGAGGAATGGCGATCCTGTCAGGATCTCTACTGGTTTCGGATCTCAATCATATTTTAGATATGTAAGACATGTCGACAAAGGTTCCATTTCAGAAAGGTGCCATTTCGTCCCTTTGATTTAGATGAGTTGAAATGGCACCTTTTTGAAATGGAACCTTCTTCGAGTCTTTTGAAATGGAACCTTCTTCCACCCAGGCATCGATATACTCTAATAACACTCAAGTAGCCCGATCGAATCCAGATTGATTTTTTCCTCTAAACTCACACAGTACAAAAGTAAATGTTACAAAGTTGAATGCTAAAAAGTCAATTTGACAATTATTTGGTTTCTTTTTTCTTATCAGCACATCTAAGCAAGAAAAAAAGCCCGAACTTGTTTCCCTTGGGACTTGCTGTCGGCGTGACTTATCAACACAAAAAGGAGGAAGCGCGGCGCTCGCACAAGCGACGCTTTCTTTTCGGAATAACGGCGCCGCGCGACGCGCTCAGGGATGAATAAGAACGAAGCGTAAATGAAATGGCACTCGGTTTGATAACCCCGGGTTGCGTAAATATTGGTCGACGCTCGACGGCACGTGGCCCGCCGGATTTAAACACCACTCCGCAGGTAGAAGACGCCGCCGGATCATCGCTAACGAGAATAAGAGCCTCCTCCCCCTCCTCCTGCATCACGTAAGCGGCGCGAGCCGACCGGATAGATACATATCTATTTAAAACGTCCTCAGACACTTTCGATGAGCGCGGGGAAGTGAGCGTGAAGCCGACGTTCTGCTGGGGGTGGTTTCGTCGAAAAATAGCGCGGGCTTATTGAGGCATCTCGCCTCACCTGCCGCGCCGTCGCGACTCTCGGAACATCTGCGCGCTCGGGCAATCTCGTTCTTTCGCCGCTTTTCTCTCCATTTGTCGGCCTTTTTTCCCTTTGATTTCATTCCCGCCGTGGTCTCGACTTTTTTTCACTCCCTCCCTCCGTCTGACTTCTTCGTTACGTTTCGTTTCGTTTCTCTTCTCGTCTCGCTGCTTTTTTTTCAATGACCGCACGTGCGTAAGAATTGATGCGTGATTGTCCCGGGCGATCACGCATCGCCGCCTCGCTGTTTCCTCAGCCATGGAAATTAATCAAGCCTGGATATTACACGGATGAATTATTCATCCACCAAGGGCACAGTTAGGTTCGGCTTAGGCCACGCAATGCACGTCTCGCCGAATTGTACGCGGCTTTCATCGCTCGCGCTGTCTTTGTTTTTCATTTGCATACGCTGCTGGCGCGTGCACGAGCCGGCGCCCGGCATTTCTCGACAAGTGCCGTTTCGAGGAAGGGGCGTTTGTCGAAATAAAATCTCGGAAAATCGCGGAAAAATGCTCTGAAAACAGCTGAAAAATTCTGAAAACAGTATGACGGTCCCAATTTTTTCAGAATTTGTCAGACATTTTCAGAATTTTTCAGAGATTTTCAGGCTTTTCTCTGAAAATCTCTGAAAAGCTCCGACAGTTCCAATTTTGAGAAGTTTTCAGAGTTTTTCGGAGATTTTTAAAGATTTTCAGAGATTCTTAGAGATTTTCAGAAGTATTTCGAGATTTTCAAATGTTTTCAGAGCATTTTTTGGACTTGGGTTAGCTCAAATGCACGGAGAATAAAATTTCATAAAAAATTACTATACTTTATAAGAAACATAATTTCAGTAAGTGCGATGCCATCTGTGAACGAATATTATAAATACTTCAGTTTTTACCATACTTTTGATAAAAATATCAGCATTTCTAATATTCGTTCATTTACGGCATTGCACTTACCAAAATTATTTTCCTAAACGCCATCGTTCTTATAAAGTATAGTAATTTTTTTATGAAACTTTATTCTCCGTGTGTAGACTATGTTTTCTTGTACTGGTTATGAATATTGAATGTACCGTAATTTTTGCCACTTTTTAATCGAATGAGAACACTTTGCCGCAAAAAGGTCGTCCCAGATTCGTAGGAATATAATTCGAAGAACGTCGGGAAACTTTTAATGAAAAAATAACCGATTTACAGTTCCGCTGCTCGCGGCGAACCGACTCAAATTCTCCCCATTCAAATGTCGCGTATCGGACTTATCATCTACCCTAAACCACTGCGCCGGTATTAAAATTCGTGACACCGAAACGCCAAATCAATGCCGCCGTTGCCGTTGCTTGGAAAGCCCACTAGCGCCAACCGTGACTTCACTCGAATAGCTCCCGTTCAATTCCACCCACCAAACTCCGAATTTTATAATTTCAACCATTGTAAAGTCCTTCTAATTTACCATTTCTGTAAACGAAGACAAATTGAAACCGATACGAAAATCAAGCGAAAAAATTCTTAAACGGTTCAAACTATAAATACTGTTTTATTCTATGAAATTAAGTTTTAAAGAAATCTTTCGATAATAATAGTGTTATTTTTAATTGAATACCAATCACTCCGTGGCGTTATAATATTTATTTACAAGGATTTGAAGAATGTACTGAAAAATTATTAGTGACTTATCTTAAACAGTGTCAGTTTAAACCAACCCCAATAGACATAAAACATAGAATCCACGTGGAATATACGTGGATGAATATTCGAACGAGGATTCAACGTAGATTCAAATGAATATACGTTTCGATACAAATGAAAATATTTCAATTATTTTCAATTGGTTTTCCTTTGCTGCGAAGCCTCACTTAAACATGTATCATCCAAAAATCGCCGGAACAGGCAAAATCGAAAAATACTCTTCTCTGCGAGCAATAAAACACATCGTCACCTAACTCGCCGTAACTCTAAAGTTTTAATAGCGAAACCGCGGCGGTATCTGTCAGCCGGATCAGCCGACACGTTAAACCAATTTGGAAAACTGGACGTTTCAATTTGAATGTTTGTATCCCGGTTACCCACATTTGTCCAGGTACGCGAGCAAGCATAATGTTCCGGGTAGCCGGTCCGTCTGAAACGCGTATTAAATTTACAGCGCCATTATGCCATTATATTCGGGATGGCCATTAACTTTCAGGTAGTTATTAGAGCCCCGGGAGAGGACCCTCGGAGGCACTTGCAGGTACGACTCGTCCGCAGCTCGAATGACAGAGCCGCAGGTTCCCGTCACAAATATTTATCCGTCGGCAGAAGGCTGCTTTGTTTTGCCTCGGTTAACAAATTTTTATTGACTTTAAATGCCTGCTCACAATGTTATCGGCCACGTTACGCCGGAATAATGCGCGTGTTGATGATTGATACGCACGCCTCTAATGGCCAAATATTTACCCGACTTTTTACCATACGGACCTACGTCTTTTCCCCGCCCTTGCGGCGGTTTCCCTTTCCCGTCGCGTCGCTCAGTTTGTTGCGAAATTTTTATATCTTTGTCCTAAAACACGCGAATCGCCATAGTTGCGAAAATAAGCTGATGATTAATATTTTATGCCGCGGTATCACGGCAAACGTGTAATTTCGAGGGTGAATGTCCCTACATGAAAAAATTGTCTATGGGACAAAATAATTCGTTAAGATAGCCACAATTGTGGTGACCGTTACTACAGTTAATGCACTGAGAAAACTAGATGGCGATAATCACCATCTAGTTTTTCGAGTGTGGTTAAATATGGACAGCTATGTGGTTTAGAATATATTGCCACAGATGTGGTAAATGTACGCACAAAATTGGTACCCAAACCCACAAAGTTTGGTTAAATTAACCTAAATCTATATAAATCTAGATTTGTTGCATGGCATCAATGGCTCATAGGATAGGCCACTATAAGTATGTCCCATAGGCTATCTCAAGAAAAATTTTTTTTCGAGTGTTTCCGCCGATGGCACTGGCTGTTTTGACCGATTGAAATGCCGGTTGAGCGGAACCGAGATTAATGTTGCAACCGGATGACGTAAGAAATGTGGACGCGCGTCTCGCGGGACGAGTGCAACTCGAGTCGGATCATTAGACGAAATCGGAGAAAGTGTTGATCCCGACGACTAATTATTGTTGCATCTGCCTCCGAAAGCACGGCTCGGGAGCGACGCCCCTAAACGCGAACTGGATCGATCGTTAAGTTTCATCAAACGTGATGATATGTTCATTTTCTTATTCAGAGGCGGCACTAATTAAAAAATCTCGCCGGATCCCGCACCTTACACGGACTATTAAACCATTATGACTTTTTAATACCACAAATGGTTTGTTTGTTCGTGTGCGTCCATTTTTTCCGTCGGCTCGGGTCGCTGGGTTTTAATTATTTTTTTATGCCTATTTTACGGCGCGGACCTTTTTTAAATACGTTTCTGCACTTTGCGAGCTTTCTTTGAGCATCGCTTTCAAAGGGTAATTGGCAATTTTCGCGGCTTGTCATTACTGCCGTTTGTCAGATAAGTAAATATCGATTCGAAAATTAACGTTTTCCGTAGATAAAGAACGGATTACACCCTTGCTATATAAAATTGACAAATGTCATTGGAAAGCTTACGTGCAACTGAATCGATATTTGCATTATGTTTTTCCGTGAATAATGTGCGCCAGTCACGGATCGTTTTATCGTTTTGTCCACGTATGCAAATTTAATAATTAAGAGCGTTAACGTTAACTTTTTAAAATAAATTTTGAGTGTAATTTTGATGGGGGTCATGACATAACCTGAAATTATACATTTAAAATAATATTAAGGAAACACTATACTGAAAAAACGTGTAAAATTACATCAGATTTACACCATTTATCATCACAATCTGATATCATTGTAGGTGTGAAAAATATTGCATAGTATATATGGTATAATTTTATAGTATAAAATTATATCGTGTGAAATTGTACCATATAATAAAATGTATCACACAGTTACATTCAGTGTAATGTTAGTGAAATTACGTATTACGATCCATATAGTGTAATCTGGTTGCCACAACTTATAACGATATTTTATTTTAAGATCGAAATGTAAAATGGAGTAAAAGGAAAAAAACTACACTCAACGCGAAAATTTACACTGCAAATGTAATATTTCTAACCTAAAAATTGAAAGTTTTCACATCATTTTACATTGGTAGTGTAATTTTACATTCGGATTGTAAAATTACATCACAGTTTTCGGAATAATACTCTTTGAGTGTTCTTTTATGTTATATATAACGAAATCTCTACTAAACTAATCTACTAAACGTCGGCTTTTTCTTGCCTCGGATTGTCGGTGCAATTTTACACGGATTTTTATCAGTGTAAATCTAAAAAAGCTGACTAAATTGAAAAATCCTCTTTCTAAATTGTCTGCATTTAAAAGAAGACGTTATGTATCATATGTAGTCTATTGATTTTACACGGTCCGCGCGTAAGGATTATGGCTTAAGCCAATTGTAAGTAGTCTAAGATCTCGATAGACCAATGGCCAACGGTAGGTCTTGTACACGCACTTGCTTGCTCTATCAAAATTCCAAAAGTTAACTCCGTTTTTACATTCATTATTTTTTTCCAGTACTTTTTCCTTTTTTGCGAAACTTTTCTTTTAATCCAAGAAATTATTTACTAACATTAACAATTTTCAATTGGAGGCTAAAACAAATGGAGGGGGCGGTTAAAAAAATTAACAAAAATGGTGGTAAAATCAATGCGTGGTCGAAGCGTGGATTTGTTCACATACGAAAGGGCTGTGATTTGACGAATACCGATATAATATTCATAAGAAGGCTCTGCGCCGGTGGCGCAGGCGTAACTATTGTCCGGTACTGTCAGACTGTGCCAGAAAGACGATTTCTGTGCGAAACCCATTTACTAACAGTCGTAGGTGCCAATAAACAATGTCAACGAAAACCACTTTCCACGTGGCCATTTTTGTCCTTTGTCTTGCGGGTGTCCTTTCAGAACAGCAAGACGGAACGCCTGCTAATTTGCGTGAGTAGCCTTCGGCCAATAATATTAATACGAAAACGCGAGGCTTGTTTTCATACGTCATTAATGCTTCTCAATCTTTGCTCGCACTACGATACTACAATTGTAATATTTCTTCAATCTTCAACCATTTAATTCTAATCAACTTTTCCCTGGCATGCAAAATCGATTTTTTTTATTTTAATGGGCAAATCGAACGAAACTATTTTGTCGAAGTCACTGTTTGGTTAAAAAAAGCCGAAACACTTATTTGATTTTACGCTCTCAAAACCGCCGTCGTGACTTTGTCGAAGCGACGAAAAAAAACACAATTAATAAGTGGAGAAACTGAAAGGCGGTTTGGAGGCGAGATTTAACTGGAATAAAGGTGGCGTTGTTCCGAAAAGAACACTTAGAAATGAAAACGTGTTATCTTAACAGACAATGAGCAGCGCGCAGCTGCCGACGGCCCTACATCGAATGCTTGCAGCGAAACGACACTCTGAAAAAATGTTTAACAATTAACTTTTCGTCGAACATTAACAACGGCACAAATTAATATACCAAATTGTACCCGACTCTAACGTTACGTAACTTTTCAGTAATCGTCATCGAGGAACATGACGAGTTTATATTGAGTACTCTGAACGAAGTGATTTCCTTTTCGCAAAGTCAACTGTCCGAAAAACACATTACGTTGCACGTTGACCACCTAATTATCAACCGACAACATGTGGAACAAAATGTGGCAGCAGGTTAGTTTTGCTTATCGTATTTCTACACATTTTATTTCAACACTTTCATTGCTTTCGTACTTCACTTTTTATCGTTCGAGAAAATCGTTTTTGCGTTTTTAACTCACAACATGAAATCTATGAATAAAATTAGTGATGGAAAAGAGGGAATAAAGCAGCAGAGCTCATTTTTCCAGCGACCGAAATCGAGTTTCAATTCCATGGAACACATTCGCTCGAGCGTTATCTTTATTTCAATTGAGTTCACAGTTGCATTATTGAACGCGAAATTCGTTTGACGCGACAATTTAGATTGCACGTCGCGATCGTGCTCATGATTTATGCGAAATTATCAGATTTATGTTTGACTGGGTCTTTGAAAGCTTTTCGTGTTCGAACGTTTCCTTCCCGCCGGAAAACTGGCATATTAACTCGCGGTCGTTAGAAACGAACAACTTTATCCGTGCGCCGGGGTGCGAAAGCAACACTGCGAATATTAATTTTCGTCCGACTTTAAAACAACGCAAACAAATTAGTATTCCGACTTAATATTTGCAGTTTAATCTGGAAAACTGGGTAAAACAATTATTCAAAGCGAAATTGCAAATCACGCGCAAAGTCGGGGTAAACGTACAAACTTTAATTAGCGTCGAAATATTTCGCGAAAAGAAATTACATCCATAATACATAAATTGGAAAATTAGAATACATTGTTCATTGACTTTATTCAGTAGCTAATTGTACACGCGCTGGTTCTCTCTTGAGAAATACTTTCTTCTTTGCAACGCTCTGCTTGTCACTTCCTATTTACGGTGGCATAAATCGTACATTTTTATACCTCATTATAGCCATTCTTTTAATCACCTTTAGTAAAATCAAATAAATTGAGGAATTATGCATACAAGTTCACGCCCGGTCAAATAAACAAATTAATGCGGAGGCTCTTTTGCGCACGAAGTTAGGAGCTAACATTTTTTGCTGCAAAAAATAAGGAATGCAATATATGTATATACAGAGTAAGAAAGATAAGAACGATAATAGAATAAAAACTAACAAAAGTACTTTTATTCGTTTTTTATTTCACTATCAAAATTTTGATAAGAGACGAAGTACGTAAACATTTTTTTAGATTCTTGTATCTTAAATGTACTAGTTGTGAAATAATTTATAACATTTTGTTTTATATAAATAGAAATTAGGATATTGCGTGCAGGTACGAGTTTTAAATATAATGCATTTAATTCAGTATGCGTCTTAAATTAAGATTATTGAACCGTAAATATAACAAAATGCCAAGAAGTTCAAATTCGTATTACTTTTAGCAAAATAAGCAGGGAATAATTTTTCAAAATTTCTTTCCAAAAAATGAGCTCCTTCGCCATTTCTTTTTTATCCATTTCCATTACATACGTATTGCAAGTCGTTAAACGTTTTCTACATAGCAAAGTTTTAAGCTTCATGGCGTAACCATTTTCAGTGACATTTTGTCAGTGAAAATACGATTTCCCAAATATCAAAACGATCGCCATTTCTAGCACATAAAATTGAACGAAACGCGATCACCCGTAGCTCCTCGTGCATTCAAAAAAGCCTCCGCCGACACGTCAATTTTCTAATTGTACGTACGAATAATGGACGACCCCGTGTGCAATAGCATGTGCCGCATTATCTCGAGGAGCGCATTTAATCTTAGACCTGACTTGGACTGGCTGGGTAAAATTAAAAAAAGCGGCGAAAGAATGGGGAATAGCATATGTTCGTGGCGAGCCGGTAATAAACCCTTACGTGCAAGCGATGGACGAAATTTTGTTAATCAAAAACACGACGGACTGCGCGCTGATATTCGAGTACGAGCGAGGTACGTAAATTCGGACGTCCAGTTAGTTCGGCGTTCTAAATCCTAAATTTCGTTGCAGATCTGAATCAGACACTTTATTACCTGATCGGCTCGTCCATCATACGACTAGTGGTGATCGACGAGTTCACCCCTAGAACTGTCGGGCGGATCAGCGAGATGCGCCCGCTGCCTTCTTATTACGTGATTTACGCGTCGACAGACAAAATGGAGGAGCTGTTTAAGACGGTGAGATCAAACGCGGCTAGCCCGTCCGGAAGGGACATTCTCTCACGAAGCGGGCGGCATATTTTTTTCCTTTTTTTCAGGCGGTCGACGCCAATTTGGTGAAAAGGAACGGCATCTGGAACCTGGTTTTCACCGACTTCAACTACAAAACGTTCAGCCACATCGCGAAAATCCACGACTTTAACATTACCGTCAACGTGCTGACGATGAAAGACTCGGTTTGTTGCGAACTCCTGCACAGAAAGACCTGCGAGTGCAATCCGAGATTTAACGTGAGTTGCGAAATAGTTCAGTTTTGGAGTTGAGACTGTTAGAGTGTTTCAGTTAAAGACTGAAAGAAAAATACAGTACATCTCAAGTAAAATTTCAACCTGATAAGTTCCCAAGAGTTTATCTTTGAGTTAAAGACATTATTAAAACAGTCTATACACCAGGATAGGAATCCTTTCATTGTAAAAGGATTTTTTATTTCACATTTGTACAAGACAACATCTTTAATATGAAAAGAAATATATTGTCCATTTCTTAGAATGTACATATTAAGCAGTAATATACTGAATATACTGAAGACCATCAAATATATTTTCATTTGACTGAGTCCTGATTTAATATACTTCTATACATACGTCATGAAGGTATTGTATTGTACAGATGTTATTCAGTCAATTGTATATTGATAACGAATTTTAATCAACAATTTTTGTATTAGAAATATATGCTTTAAAAACTAAAAAATAATTGAAATAGATAATTGAATTCTAGCTTCGTGTGCGGTCTGACCGAACGCTTGTTGCAGATATTCCCGGTGTATTTTTCAAACATGGTAGGTTTTCTCACTAATATACTTAACGACATCGAAAAAGAGGAAGGTCTGCCGGCGCCGATTTCTGTGCCCTGCAATTACATCAATTCATCCGAAAGCAATCCAAAAAACGTAACCAACAGCTTAAGCAGGTTCAACGTGGAAGTCGCGGAGGTACCTTTGTCTTTTTATTGCTAAATTATTGTTATCGCAACTTATCATTCGTCACTTAACACGAACTCTTGTTCTCCAGCGAAGCGATAGCAACAGCACTTTGGCGTATTACGAAAACAAACAGCTCATGACATATCGCGCGGAAATAGAAATTTACACCTTGCTGAACGGGCAATTGGACCTTTTGGGCTCGTGGATCACCGGAAAACATATCGTCATGGAACCGGATAAAAAAATTGAACCCGCGAGAAGATATTTTCGCGTTGGAACTGCTGAAGTAGATTTTTATTATTTCTTGTAGTTCTTTTATTTGTTCATCTCTTCGAATGTTACAAATAGGGCTGTAAACATCGGAATACATCAAGATATTTGAATAAAATCACATATCCGATATCTCAAGTTCGGATGTTCGAATAATCACGATTAAAAACTTGGATTCTACATTCAAATCCTAGTCTTCTAGATTTTTTTCAAAAACATGATTAAATTGAACATTTGTCGAATATCATTGAAACACAAAAGTTTTGCAATATACAAATTCGTGTCTTAAACAAGATTTGCAAATGTAGTGAGGGAATTCGGATAACAAATCCAACAAACGAATCCGAATATCCAAATGTCATTAAATTCGGATTTTTCTTTCAGCCCTCCCTGATAGAACATAAGGTATCATATACATGTATTAGATGGACCTTTATACATATAGTATATTTTATACATACCCTTGTAGAAATAAAATCTCTGAAAATGTCTGAAAAGCTCTGAAAACCTCTGACAGTCCCCATTTTGAGAGATTTTCCGACTTTTTCAGAGATTGTCAGAATTTCGAATTTGTCAATTTTAGACAAACTCTGAAAATCTCTGAAAAACTCGGAAAATTTCTCAAAATTGGGACTGTCGGAGTTTTTCAGAGTTTTTTAGAGATTTTCCGAGTTTTTCAGAAATTTTCAGAATTTCTATTTCTACTAGGGTATAATATGCGTATATTATACATATATTAGGTTTTGTCCAATATGATGTTCTATCTGGGCTAGTTACAAGAATATAATACTTGCAAATACTTTATCAAAAATGTGTCAACAGGCAATACCCTGGACAACAAAGAAACGCGACGCCGAAGGCAAAGTAATGTTGAACGAAGATGGTACGGAAATTTGGGAAGGCTATTGCATCGACTTCATAGAAAAGCTGTCCGAGATGATGGATTTTGATTATACGCTCGTGATTCCGCAAGACGGCGAGTTCGGGAGGAAATTGCCGAATGGCGAATGGAGCGGGCTCGTGGGCGACTTGGCCAAAGGAGTTAGTCGATTCAGAGTTTCAAGTTTGAAGTCGCTTATTGCCGTTCGCAATGTAGCGAACGAAGATAATTTATGCATTGCTTAGCCGCTCGCAACACTTAACGACTGTTGTTATACGTTACGCAATTTATTTATTAGGAAACCGACATTGCCGTTGGAGCTATAACGATGACTTCGGAGAGGGAGGAAGTGATCGATTTCGTCGCCCCGTATTTTGAGCAATCCGGCATACTGATCAGTAATTTAATGTCTATCAAATCCGTTTCAGTTATTTAAGCAAAGAGATGAATTCTTTCTTTTTTAGAAAGAATTCGTCTCTCTGAATTCTTTGATAAAGCTTGATTTGCCAAATCCAGCTTTGTCAAACAGAATTTTTGATAATGCTTGATTTGTCTTTTTTCAAAGAATTATACTCAAATTTGCAAATTAACTTTTGTAATTTGATTAACTTTTTGTAATTATATCTTGATTACCGTTTGGTTTGCACCGATGAATTCGCTAAATAGATACGTAACGTGGAATACTTTTACTTTATAGCGATAAGGAAGCCCGTGCGCAAGACATCTTTATTCAAGTTCATGA
This sequence comes from Ceratoteleas bidentatus, assembly GCA_022817645.1. Taxonomy (NCBI): domain Eukaryota; kingdom Metazoa; phylum Arthropoda; class Insecta; order Hymenoptera; family Scelionidae; genus Ceratoteleas; species Ceratoteleas bidentatus. The sequence continues at coordinate 5,986 of JABFPB010000980.1, read as the reverse complement.
CTGTTTTAAGGCTGGAAGTGTGGCTCAGCATCGTCGGCGCTCTGACTTTTACGGGTTTCATGATCTGGATACTCGACAAATATTCGCCATACAGCGCTAGAAACAACAAAGCACTTTACCCGTATCCTTGCAGGTGCTTACATTCCTTTACTAAAATTATTTCTTTTTGAAACAAGGATACACGGTCAAAAAACACGTTTTACCTAACATGGTTTCTTTTTCGATAATAAATAACGAAAATAACAGATTAGGGGCTTCTCAAATTATGTCACGCTACATTTAGCATTTTTTGGCACCCCTCTCCCTCCACCATGTCACACATCGGCACAGAACTTCTGACTCCCACCCCCTCTCTAAAAATGATGTTTGTTGACTCCCATACTTGAATAAATAAGTGATAGGAGTACAATATTTATAAATGAAGGGTTCCAGAAACCCTTTACATGAGTTCATACATTGAGAAAACTAAGTGGTAAAAGTTACTTCAACTGTACGAGATACCACTATAGTGATATCTTGATATGGTTACCAATTTCGAGTCCCATCTCTTTTTGGCATCCAAAATTGAACTCGCATATTGTTATCGCATATTATTTCAATGCGATTTTTGGAAAGAAACAATTTTGGCTCACCATGTCACTTGTTGGAGCGATTCATTTGCGTTTTGTGTTCAGCAGTTTGAGCATGTCAGATGACAACGTTTTATAGATTCGAAAGTTGAAAAGCTCTTCCATGAGTGACGTTCCTATTTCGTCAAGATGATGGTTTTTGGTCTAACGCACTTGCTTTTTGGTAGAAGCACCTGCTCTCTTTTCCAGGTGGACAGTTTTTGTGTTTGGGGTTTCATCAGTTGATGTTGCAATGAAATAAGACTGCAAGTACTGAATTTACCAACTTGGATGTCGTCCTTTTTTTATTGTTGTAAATCGCAGATTTATGGTGACCAGCTAATTGTACAATCGCTGCCTGTTTAAAGTTCCCTTTTCCCTTTCTCCTAAAGTTACGCTACGACACTTCCATTCTTTCACCGCATTTTCTAATACTTTTACATTCTATTAAAAAATTATAAGTATTATTGGAAGAAAGAAAACACAATCCAACTAAGGAGAAACTCTTTCCTCTTTTGCCCAAGAAAACATATTCTTCCCTGTCCGTATGTTCAGTTTCGTCAAGTGACTGAAAGTTTTCGCATTACAGTTACAGAAATGGAAACGCTGAAAATGTTTGAAAATTTTTTTAAAAGTTTAAAAAGAATCTGAAAAAGTCTGTCAATAAAGTCTGAAAAAAAGTCTGAAAGATATCCAAGTTGGATATGGATGTAATCAGACATTTTCAGACTTTTTATTTTTATAATCCTGGAGTATTTCTGTAAAACCGGTGAGACGGTCAATAGCACAAGCAAAACCATACTTTTATTTGAAACCACGCGTAACCACGCTCCACCAAAACTGGTGGTATTGTCTACAGGATTATTTTTTGACAGATTTTCATTAAGTATAGGATCGCGATTCGATTTTTTTTGTCTACTGGGCTCATTCACCATCTTTTAATATTTGGTTACCTTGGTACCATTCAAGTTCATTGCTATGCGAAATTGTTCCATTGCAGCGTTGCTTACACCGATGTAAGTGAATGCCAATACACTTCTAATATTCGCATCAAAACCTGCATCGCCATGTCCCGATTTACATCCACGACCTGATGTCACAATTTGTCAGTCCCTCTCCTCTTCTATCTGACATCATTTCTGAACTGTCTAATAAGTAGAAAACGTCGGATGTTAAAAACACTGATATATTTTTGCTGTTTTCGATACCAAAATTAGACATCTGTTAATTCAGTGTATCCTTTAAAGTGCATGTTAAATAATTCTTTAACAATTTGTTTTCAGTCGTTTGAATAATTTTTAATTTTTTTACAATTTCAGGGAGTTCACTTTGAAGGAAAGCTTTTGGTTCGCCTTGACTTCCTTTACACCTCAGGGCGGCGGAGAAGCTCCTAAAGCTCTTTCCAGTAGGACACTTGTTGCGGCTTACTGGCTTTTTGTTGTACTAATGCTGGCCACCTTTACAGCTAATTTGGCTGCATTTTTAACCGTCGAGAGAATGCAGGTTTGGAAGTGGTGGATTTGCAGCGACTTTGCGCTCGAAAGCATACTCGAACTTGACTAGTCTGGCATGATTTTGAATGGTTCAACGTCGGTGTTGTAAAAAACGAGCCATTTGTAGCGTAATATGAAACATTTGTCGCGAACCACGATGGCGCCACGGTGTTTGTCAATTTGTCAAGTCCCTGACGTATAGTTAACTTATTACTGCTTGCGCAGACGGGAGAAACAATCGACAGGGGCTCAAGATAGAAGAATTATTCGAGCTGCGGGAAGTGAAGAAAGAATTACTCGAGGAAATTAAGCGATCGCTTTATATAATTAAATTAAAAAGAAAACATTTGTCGTTACATAACAAGCGGATAAAAACAGTTGTGCAGTGAATGCTGAATGGAATACTTGAAATTCTTATTAGTGATTTTGAAAATTGGAAAGCAATTTCTGGAACAATTGTACGAACAATAATTTTCAAATTCAGCATATACGAGGATTTTAGTGGTCGAGTTAATTTTTTAACGTCGCACTATTTGAAGTATTAATTCAGCTTCGTTTCAGAGTCCTGTGCAATCATTAGAAGAGCTAGCTCGTCAATCGAGAATAAATTATACCGTGCTGCTCAACTCGAGTATCCACCAGTACTTCATAAATATGCAAAAAGCCGAAGACAAGCTTTACGAGTGAGTCGCAAGGATGTAATTTTTACTGCACTTTTGGCGACAACAAACTTCGGATTGCACGAATTACTGTTTTCAGCTAAGTTTGTTTTTAAAATAACGCGTTTCGCAGGGTCTGGAAAGAAATTACGTTGAACAGTTCGAGCGACCATGTCGAGTTCCGCGTTTGGGATTATCCAATTAAAGAACAGTATGGTCATATTCTTCAGGCTATTGAACAAGCGGGTCCTGTTGCGAATGTTTCAGAAGGATTCAAAAAGGTGATCGTATTTGAAATGAACCCTTTATTTCATTACAAAAAGTTTTTATTTCACGTTAAATGTGTTGGTTCACTGAAAATAGTTTTAAAAAACAGTCCAATTAGTATGGTTTTTTATTCTATTGGAAAATTGTATTCTACTGCCAAATTACAAGAATGTGTCGAATAATGTAATTTTATGTAGTTCGACAGTAGTTTATGTTGTAAAAATGTGTAAAAATTATGGTTACCAGGGTTGGTATTAGTACATCATATTTTTGTACTTTAACCATTTTTCAACTTAATTTTAACTTAAATTCAATGCTTAACACATTTTGTGCAATCGTTCAGGTTGTGGAGAGTGAAAATGCAGAATTCGCCTTCATTCACGATTCATCGGAAATTCGATACGAGGTAACGCGGAACTGTAACCTCACCGAAATTGGGGAAACTTTTGCAGAACAACCTTACGCAATAGCGGTGCAACAAGGAAGTCACTTGCAAGAAGAAATCAGCAGAAGGTGATGACACGTTTTCTTTGTGTATACCTGTACTATTAACATTACACAAACTTCAATGACAATAAAATTTTCATCACTTTCTAGAATTCTCGATCTCCAGAAAGACCGATATTTCGAGCGACTAGGGATGAAGTACTGGAATCAAACACTTAAGCACATGTGCCCCAATAGCGATGAAAACGAAGGCATCAATTTGGAAAGTTTAGGTAATTTACAAACATTCCAAGCTTTATGAAACTTTAAATATATTAAGGATGTTATAGCAAAAAGTAAACTATTTAAAAATTTGTTTTTTTTTATCAAAATGAATTATTTGAATCAAAACAAAATGAACAAGTGAACTTAATGAGATACGAAAAATCGAACTGATGAAGTTTCCTGCAGTTTTGGCCGATTTATTTGAATTTTAAAATATTTTACTATTTAGTTGTTAATTTGACTGCTATAATACTTTTAAAGGACTTGCAATTTTGTGTCGAGCAAATGTTTGCTAAATTAGTCAATTGAATTCAACGAAACGTTTTTCTGCTGGCTCAGAATTAATATAAGTCTGATGCAAAACGTACTTGCATTTCAGGTGGAGTTTTCATAGCGACTCTAATAGGGTTAGCCTTGGCCATGTTGACTTTAGCCGGCGAAGTGATTTACTACAAACGCAAAAATGCGAGCTTGGATGAGAAGGAGAAAAATGCAGAAAAGAGCCAGCTCGGTGATTTGGACAATAAAGAGCGAATGTTATTCGAAAAGCTGACGTCGAAGATCAAGCTGAAGCCGGCGCCTCTTGTTCCCTTCGACGAAAAGTCCGCGACAGAGCGTAAGCCTCGCGTTTCCCACATCTCGGTTTATCCCCGGCCCTTTCCTTTTCAGGAGTAATGCGCTCCGATTGATATTGAAATTTAATTAAACTACACGAAAAATCGAATGAAAAATCACGAAAAATCACCTGAAGAAATGTTACGCGGTGTCGGATGTCAATTATCACTTTCGAAATCGGCCCTGTAATGCGTAATACATGGCCGTAATAATTCATTATTTATCATCGTACAATTGTCGATGTTTAGAAATAATAGAAGTATGGATATTAGAGTTATGGCGGAGAATCAATTTAGACTTATTTAATGCCTGTAGTAAATTTCTGTTATGTTGTGGAATATTAACCTGCGCGTGAATGTGCATGATTGTGATTAACTATACTCGTTTCGAATAGAATGCAATTGGTTCGCACTCTAAATAGATATAATTTAATGTTTTCACTCTCGTGCCAATAACTTGTTCTTGTATGAAGTTATTATTTGATCACGTTTAGCAATGTGTAATGGATAGAGTAATTACAACTGTAATATGATTAAATTATAGCATCTATATAGTGAAATTCGAAGTTTCTCACAACGATCTAGAGGTGAAGTAAAGCGGATATCAAACATATCACATGTACGTCAAAATACTTTCAATTATACTTAATAACTCATGCTGCAATGTATCAATTAAATAAAAACGATTTTATTATACACCGTAAATAATCTTCAGAGTAGGCTTAGCCTTCATGAGGTGTAAAGATGTATTACTTTAAACGGTGTTAATGCCTACACCGAGATTAACGCCATTTAAAAGTAATATTAACACTGCGGTATAATTAAAAACGCGGTTTAAGACTTTATGTTATAAAATTGGTTTGATGTAAAACAAAATGTTTCTTTACCTCATTCTTTACAAAATACTTACAAATTTGAATTAAATTTATTGTAACGCATTTGTCATTTTTTAAACTGAAGAGTTTTTAGTAGAAATAGTATATTAATGCAGACAGTTTATACATTCAGATGTACATAAATTTTATAATTAGGTTTTGTAAATAATATTTTTTATTTCAAAAACTAGAAATAATGTTTTGCTTAGAAACAAAATGAAAAACAGTAAGCATGAGTCTTTTCAAGTTTCTTTAGTACTGTTTAGGCCGAAGAATTTTCCTAAAAATATAAGAAAAAACCTAATTGGAATTAGTATTAAAAAAGTATTAGTATTAGTATTACTTAAAACTTTAAATTTACGGTTCCATTTCTTTATTCAGAATCGATTTTTCCGTTAACGAAGGCAACGAGACGTTTTGGGAAGCTTCCGAAAAATGTAGCAGCAAATCTTAGAAATATTCGTGCCGAACATTCCAGTGTTTCATGACTAATATAAATGTCACACAAAAGATACTGCACTGTTCAAAATGGTCTGCTTGTACGAGTAAGATTTTCTGTTTCCCAGTGTCCCGATTGTCACGATATAATTCTGTTCCCTAACAGCAAGACATCCGTTCAATAAAGAGATGGAATTTGTATTGGACGGATGTCTTGATGTCTCAGAATAAAATAATATCATAACGACTTGCAATCCGAAAATCACACTCACATAAGCAGCTGCTGTTTGAGTATGGATCCGCGAATCAACATTATGTATT
>JABFPB010000979.1:0-29263 GCA_022817645.1 Ceratoteleas bidentatus | reverse complement strand
TTGTTCAATTTTGTTCACAATTTCGCAAACTGAAAAGACACTAACTCCGTGACTGCAGACACGTGACATCCTCTTAACTGATATTCTCACGACGGCAACACTGTACTCCGGTTTTTCCCGTTTTCCGGTTTCCGATTTTTTAGTCCACTTCCAAAAAACAAACCTTTACTTTCAAATTTGTCGGTGTCGAAGTTAATTTCGCTTGACAGTTCAGGCCGACACGGCCAGAGTCCCAAGCCAAAACAGCCTGGCACTTGCAAAGCCGTTTTAGCCTTGCTCATTAAGGCTGATTTGGCTTAGAATTTTTCTCAGTGTACAAATTTTTATTATTTTCGAAATTGTCCTATTAAAAACTATGATTTGGTAGCCAATCATATTCTCTCAAACAATAAGAATCTCTTTATGGTGATATATGATGAAACGGTTATTTGTCCTTTTTTATATTATCAAAGAACAAAGATACGAATGCCATGGCATCAGAACTTGAGAATCACCTTAACATATTTTCATTTCTTAATATTGTTCCTATAGGAACATATTTCATTGTCACTCACTTTTTTCAGTGTACATTTTTATAATTGTATCTTTTACTAGACCAAGGAAACGCGACTCATTAATAATTTCACTATATGCACTGTCAAAAATGTCACAGAGTGAACGGCTGTTGAGTGTGAAGCATTTAAGATTGGATTTGAATAGAAAAATTACATTTTGGGATATATCATTTTCACAGCACTTATTTCACACTGTTTTTTTCACAGTACATGCATTGACAAAAATTTTCAAACGGAGAATATAAATTATGCACACTTTTATCGCGATTTATATTATGCATCATCAGTTGTTACACTCGAATCTCAACTTCACGATATTCTATGTTTTTTAAACTATTTCGTTTAATTTTACTAAATCCTCTTTTTTATAATATTAAAACAAGAATTCGATGACTAGCACAGCAATTTTTAATGAAAATTTTTGTCAATGTGGTAACCTTAGAACCACTAATTATCGAACAAATGTGTACATACAGAAAATGATGTCATATATTTAAAAAAAGCGAAACCGATGTACATTGTTTCCTAATGCCTTTCATTGAAATCACGTATCAATGAATATAATTTTCTACCGCTTTGACTTTCAAACAGAGTGTCAGTATTATGTACGTAGAACCTGCTACATTTGTAAGAAATATGTTTTTTCTACCTTGATAACAAAAAATATCACGAATATCGTGAAGAATTGGCGGATTTTCATTGTCTTGATATGATGCGCAATATGAAGTCTTACAGCACATTTCAACATCCTTCTTCAACTGCTTAATATCCCATAAACTCGGTCCTTTTTAAAATGTTAAAAAAGTGTTAAAATCATTCGCTTCTGTTTATTCATTAATTCTAAATTCGATGTTCACCGATCAGAAGCAACCACTATGATTATATTGCTACTGAAGTATTACTTCATACAAGTTCAACCACAAGTTGATCATACTAGAATAGCAAAGAGACCAGTGCAGTAACATTATAATGACAATGATATGTTCTAGCCCCGATTGATATTCTTCAGGTTCCGTGGTTAAAAAGTCGCATCTTCGAGCAGGTACAAATCGCTGTAATCATCAAAGCCACTGGGTGCGAAAATTAGCCAATCGAATAGCCGTAATTTTCCAGTCTTTCGAAGTAATAAAACTGTAAGACTTTTAATACCTTTAAGACGCTTTACCTATTTTAAAAGGCATCGATAATACAAATGTGTTTCTGACGTACTGAAAATCACTCAGGTGCGTTCGAATAATTGCCAGAATCATTTCGACGTTGCAGTCGTTCAGGATGAGCACACGCTAAATGACTGAAGTCCCTAACGACGTCATTAAAAGTTTCATCGCCGGAAATTCCTATGTCGGAATCCTTCATCTCTTCGTTTAAAAGTCCGAGGCGTAATCTGAAACACAAATATTAGGATTGTTAGTAATTGCGTTTTGTTGTTCAGTAAATGAATTGAAGAGTGATATATCGCTCACAATGTTACAATGTCAGCATTAGCTTCCTTAACAGCTATAGAAAGAGCTTTAACGCCACTTTCGTCTTCAATGTGCTGATCTGCGTGATGTTTCAATAACAAGCAAACTTGTGCAGTGTGACCTGAAAATGAAGCAGAAAAGATTAATTTTGTTCGAAATGTCTCGAAACAATTGTAACATCCCTATGAATTCTATTTTACCTAATTCAGTAGCTAAGTACAGCGGAGTTTTTCCATTGGCATCTTGGCAATTAATGCGAGCCCCATTTAAAAGTAAATATTCACAAGACATTACAGATCCCTGAAAATCAATTCTTATTATTAGTATTATAAAGCAATTTATACAAGTAGTTTAACAATTAAAAAAATGTTGTTTAATTATCCTTACACTGATAATTGCCTGGTGCAAGGCACTGCGACCCTTGTCATTAACATTTGTCCACAATTTATCTGCACCAGCTGCCAGAGCTCGAGACATTACTGGAAGATTGTGAGCCGCAGCTGCTTTGTACAACAGCATCTCAGGGTGCAAATTCTTCATGTCTTCTTCATCCCCGAACTCTTCCTCTTCTCCAGCCGTTGAATCTTGGTCGGAACTCAGTTCCAGATTGCCATCGATTGCTGGATTCGGCAGATCACAACCAAACAGCAGAACATTCGATTCTTCCGACGTATCCTCAACGCCTTCGTCAGTTTTCAGATCTTTCAGATCCTCTAAATCATCGATTGATGGAGATTCTTTGTAATCAGTCTTCGCCGTCTGTTTCTGTTCAGAGTCTGTTGGACTTCCTTCGTGTTTTGGCTTTCCATCGGACTGCAAACTTTCCTGAGAAGTATGCTTGCTACTGCTTGAGCTCATCGACAAATGATTTGATTCTCGAACAGAAGTCAATGTTGCGACTTTATTGCGATATCGTGAATCGTTTTTATCTCGACTTCTTGGTCTGCGACGTAATTTTCGAACGCTCCACGTTCGGAAACGAGCCACTTCGCGACCGTTGTGATTGGAATGTATCATATTTGACAGCGGCTTGACGAATTTCTTCTCTACATACTTTGCTTTAATCCAAGCTTCCCTAACATTGCTGGGAAAATAATGCAAATGAATATTTCTACATATGAGCTTTTCTATTTATATTGAAAGGCAGAAGAAAAGCTTAGCGAGGCCATTTAAGAATAACGTGATATCTCAAAACATCATTGTAAAAGAAGATATCTCTTCTCTAAGAAGAAAAGGGTTATGTTTTAAACTCTGCTTGTTGAAATGACATTGTTATATGCTTACCCAGGACAAGAAGGCGAAGCTTTAACTATGTCAGAGGTTGGTGGCAATGCTTCATAAACGTTATTAACAATGGTGTTTCCTAACTCTGCCATTACCTTTAGAATTTCCGGTTCCCAATCATCTAACGTCAATGATCTTACTTTACTGTAATGAACTCCAAGACTTCTGTGTATCCCGGAACATTCTTAAAAATTAAGTTCATTGATTTCAGTAATTAGATATGTTTTCCACAATAATTTTTGTATGCGACTTAAATAATTTGATTATTCACCTATACACAGAGTGATACCCAAATTTATACTAGCCCATCTAGGATTAGCACTCCCGCAATCGCAACAAACATCGTTTCCAGGAATCTTCAGCAGCTGTTCCCACACTCTGAAATTAATTTCACATGTATAGAATCAACTGGAATTTGAGAAACATTTTCAATGGGACACCTGTTTACCTTGATTTCGGTTTGATCGATGTCCTAAATATCTCTTTCCCATCCTGAGTTTTAACTTCCAAAGTATTGACTGTCGAATCACCTCCCAGTCCTCTTTGTATCGCAAAGCCAATCGCATGCTGCATAAACGCGACCCATGCTAAATACATTTCTTCACTGTCTGCCTGCAGTACGTGACTTCTGCAACAAAACTTGAATTAAAGATGTTGACATACAACTACCTTATTGCTACAATACAATATGCAACAGGGGAGATTAATAATTAATCTCTTAATATGTAATCATACATTTAGCTAAAAGTACTAAGCTTCTCTAAGATTATAAAGTTGCTATAATTAAAATGAATAGATTTAAATAAATAAATTAAAGAAAACAATCATGATTTACCTTAAGATAAATTAGTATTTACAGATATTTAATTATGTATATATTGAATTATATATCGTATCAAACTTTATAAAAAAAACGCAGTACAGTTGTGATTTTAAAATAAACACATTTTTTCATTCCATTTCAATTAAATATAATAAACTTCATAAGATTTTAGCAATAAATAATGAAACAGATCTTACTTTGTTGGACTTAAAATCTCAAAACAATTCCTCCGGTCACAAAGAACCACCGGTTTGACCGTGCAAAGCCGAACATCTTCCTCCATAACCGTGTAATCTGTATCCCCCGTTCGTTTTTTATAAACCAGCTGATTGTCTTTCATGCAGAACCACCTACGATTCCACGTCTTGAATGCGTTACTTGTGCGCTTGAATAGGTAGCCTTCCATTTGCAACTTATTCGACAGACTATTATGCGTCGGTACCAGGTCTCGATTGTTGACGTAAATGTGTCGGTTTTCCATTTCTTTCTCCAGACGCGCGGTCTCGCTGCGCATGCGCACCAAATCCTCGCCAATTTCTTTCAAGAATGGATCCAAGTCTTGAGTCAAGTCGGAGCCCTGGTGATAGTACGTGATGCATGCATTCATGTAATTGACCAGACTGCCCAGTATTTCGTGTCTTTTACTGGCTTGTAAAATTGTCAGATCGTGCACGTAGTCCAGTGCTGTGTGGCGAAAGCAGGAACGAGTGGCTGATAAAATATTCGACGTCTCCTCGTATTCGGACACACGGTTCTTTGGCACTTGGGCATTCCTGTTTAGGGCGATATCGAGGTCACCTGAGATCTTTTCGAAATAATGTCGGGCTTCCTTCGCCTTTTTTATGTCACTGTAGAAGATGAAAAAAGGGGATGCTAAATTCTGTTTTACATTTGCGATAATTTTTAATGAGACGAGTTAGCAAATGGAAGAGATTTTAATTCTCGTCACGATTGAAAGTAGTTTGACTTAAGTATGTTTGTAATTGGTGTTATCTGTCTAGAAATATAGGATTTCGTTCAATCGAACAATAGATCTTAGTGTTATTATTATTATAATTTTATGTTGAATGGAGAGTGATAAATAAAACATTAGAGACTGCTGGTACCTAGATTTGTGCTTGGGATTTAATTGGACTCTTTTAATTTACCGGAAAACCTTTTACTTCGGCTGTTTACTTTACTTCAGCTAATTCAAAAAGTGAAATTAAGAAACTTCTTAGACTGTTTGACTAAGAAGTTTCTATTTTATATAATCTTGTTGTACATTTAAACGAAAGTTCATATATAGCTTTATTCACTTATGAAGTCATATTTGTATTTTTGAGAAGTAAAAATGTCTGCGGTGAGTGTTTGAAAAGATTAAAATTTATCGATAAATATACAACTTTCAAAGGATCCACTCATTAAAGACAGACAAAAAATTCCTGTACACTCCAATGACATGCATGACATAAAATAATAAAAATAATTGAAATGTGTATATTAAACACGAATATATTATTTTATTAAAATTAATGTATTATTAATAATATTAATTTATAAAAAATATAACTTTTAATATAAAATATAACATAAAAATTACTATATTATTGTTAAACTTTATTGTTAAAATATAAAATTCCCATAAGATTTCTACTTTTCACGTCCCAGCTTTAACAAATTAACTACGGGTATTTATTATTTTCATTTATGTCAATAATTGTTCAAAATTCAACTTCCTTTGATATTGAAATCCATTCATTAGTGTTAATTTGCATTGTTATAAACATAACAATGCAAATTAACAATTCTAACTAAAATATGTTTAATTACCTTTTAATAAATGAATTCAGATCTTTGACAATGGTTCTAGATGCTTGATCCAGCAGTATAGCGTGGAATTTATTCATTTCTTGTAAAGCATGGATCAGTTTGTTCAGGAAAGCCATTATTTGAGAATCGTTGAAAGACAAAGATAATTCCCACAGGCTATTGGCGAACTGACTGCAAATATGAATGTAAAATTAGTTTCGATGCTACATATTGTTTAGGCAGTTTTAATAATAACCATATGCTTATAAAAATGTTATCACTGCTTATTTCTAATAATGTAGTATGTCTTATTATTATTATGCAAATGTTCCAGTATATATTTATTCAATACACATGTGACTTGTTGCATTTAAAATGTAATAAACATATGTTGCTGTAATTATGTCACTTAGTTGGTAAATACATTATTTTAACTTTCAAACGGTTTTAGCATGATTAAGAGCGCAGAAACCACGATATTGGAAAATGTGCAATTAAGTTTGATTATGTATGACGTGAGTACTTCAGTATGACTCATTTAAATGAGACACCGTTCCCGCAGCTTCCTGCCTTATGTGTATTTGTATATATATATATATGTATGTGTACACTGTGCATATAATGCAATGCAGCACAAACACATTGTTAATTCTACATCAGAAAGATACTTATAATCAATTATCCTGTAACTTTGTTTTGATTAATTTATGAGTCTATAAATAGATCTTCTCTTTCTTTTAATAAGTTTGTATATTATCTAGTACATCTGTATGCTTTATACAGTTTTAAGTAATTATAAATCTTCATATTACCTTTGTTGAGATGTGAACGTCTTCCCTGTTTCAATCATTGCACTACAACTTTTTAAAACCTATAATGACAAATTAATAAATTATATACTATATCCAGATGCATTACATGTATTTCCTTAAATGTGTATAATTTAAAGTAGGAATAATTCATCTTATGAAAGTTATATTGATTACGCATTACATTTATATAATGCCAATCGATAGAACGATCCCAATGAATAGATATATCTATAGAGTGCTACATAATAATGAAAGTACAATATAATGCACGACCTATCAAAAAAAGTACAATCTTATTAATCAAGACATTACCTTCTCGAGCTTCATTTCAAACTGATCGATGTCGTTTTCTATTTCCTCAACCTGTGCTCTGTAATTAACATAGCTGATTAAATTAAAATTAAATTAAAATTATCAAAACATTCTAACGATTATTAATTGGGTGACTTTTTACATACATATAAATAATATCCTCACATATTTCATTTCTGACTCAAACTCGAGAAAATTAACATACAATACTCATACCCTTTGTGGCAATATTAACGATCGTTTCACCCTTTAGTGCAAGATTCTTGACAACAATAACAATAATCACATAATTAACCAAACATCCCAAAAATTGGCAATCCCAAGTACACCTCGCAGTATTCCAAGCAACCCCGAGAAACGCTGACATGCGAATTCGTGGCACAAATATGTTTGCGAAATCGTGAAAAAAACAAACGCTCACCTAAATTTCGGCGTGTCTCGCAGACACTCCGTAAACTCGATCAAAGGTTTCATTGCGATACCGGTGTCTGTTGTTTGGAAATCGGGGTGCCGCGAAAACGCGTGTTCAGTGCGTTGACATCCGCATCTCCGTGAATCAATCACAATAACAATCGAACACAAAATAAACTGAGCCCGTTAAAATGTCAGTCATTGGAAGACAACAGCTTCTTTCTTTCATCCTTAAACGTGCCGACTGAAGTTGCCTGACTTTCCATCGCACTGTCGCCAACCTGCAGAACTTGTTTCATCATATCGCTGAAGTTGTCACTTTATTGTTGTTGTACTGTTGGCAGACCTGTATTTCGAAATTGTGATCGTGGTTTCCCAAAAAAGTGGAATTTGGAAGAACAATTCCGAGAAAATGTTGTGATTGAAAGTGGATAGTTAGAAAAAGAGGAAATAGGGATAATGGGATGACTTTTAAAGAAATCAGCAAATATATTCTGTTCGGCAATTCGAATTTCCCGGCATCGACCATCTTGAATGTCACTATGCCGATGCTTCGTTGATTGATTTTAAATGCTCGTGCACTATCTGTGAGGTGTGTGAACATAGCTCTTGCAAAAATCTACAATAACAGACAAAAACAACAGATTTTTTCATTGACAACATCGTGTTTTAGACGCAACTGCACGACGAAATAACGATCGGATTAGAGTAAAGGCACGTATGAATTTACGTGTGACCGTCGAAGCGTGTCTTGGAGAGATTAAACGTCATCCGATAAAGAGTAATGTAGTTTTAATGGATGACATTTAATGTTAAAGATAATTACGTTATCGACATGGACGTCAAAATATTGTCCTGAATACAGACTTTTTGCGTTGCTTGCGATGTGAATGAGACTCTGAGTGAGACCGTACGATTCCGCTGTATTGGTCGTGGAATTTTGATTATTTGGACGTTGTTTTTGCCATAGGCGGGATTCCAGGTACACTTATTTTGTAACAGGTAAGGCAATAATGACATTATCAAGTTATTTGGTGGATATTTTTCATTGTTTTTAGTCAGTTTATAATTGTTTTTGATCTGCTGCATATGTATGTAAGATAGAAGATCTATGTTCGTTTTTGATGTGTTATTTACTCTTTTTAGTTAAAAACAAACCTATGCTAGACTCCCTGGACACATTTGTGATAAAACAGTTTGTTTAACCAGACGGTTGCATAGTCTAGTTCATCTTTTGATTGGTCATTGGTGTGCAGGATGTGAAACTGTCCAGGAGGTGAAGTTTTGAAAAGAAAATTATTTTTATCTTATAATGAAATGTTTATTGTACTGAAATGAAATAATTATCAGCTAAAACATGTATTGTGAATTTGCAATGCATCTGAATATATTTCGTTAGCAGTTTTGTAGAAATGCAAAATGTTAGTTTTTGTATACTGTACATTAATTCTAATTTGATAATTATGGCAGCATTTTTTTCACTGTAAATAAAACATTTTTCTACTATGATTAATCATGTTAACATTAATTAAATTTCTAACTGGTTGTTGTATTTATGAATGTAAAGAAATTTATATTTTATTATTGCAACATTTATTGTTGAATAGATTGTTGTATCAAGAATTAGTTAATTCATGTTATCATTGCATTTCCAGTTATAATCAATTACACATGGATGATTCTGATGATAAAGATGAGGAGATGGATGCTTTAGGACTGGATGGTCAAGTGATGGTAATTATTAATACAATCTATCTTTAATACCAAATATTTATTGTTAGAAAATAGATATTAATGAAACTATATATTAAATTAATAATACAATACACCTAAGTAAAAATTGTTTAACTGTTTTTATTAATATAACATATTAATAAAACATATATTAAAAGAAACTCATTTTGCACTTTTTTTTGCACAAAAGCTCAGTCATATATCTTTGAATAAATCGAAAGGGCTTCTCAAGAATTCTACACAGATTGTTTATAATACAAAATTTACATAAATATAATTTTTTATTAGACTGTGGATTATATGTAAAAATATATATTTTTAATTGAACAAAATGCATTGTTTAATATATTATATTAGTTTGTTTCATGTTATTCTTGTTAAAAATATATATAAAAAATATGTGCATAGTTTTCATATTGGAATATTTCTTGCATGCTGCATAATTTTTGCACCTTGCACATTTTTTGCATATTTGTGCACAATTTTGTGCATATTTTCGTATGTCATCAGAAATCACTTCTTCAACAAAAGAACAACCTTTCGGCAAAATGTTCAGTTTTTCCTGTATAAAAAAAATTGTACATTATCTGCAGTCTAATTGTTAATATTTCCCATACATACAAAGAATAAAACATTCACAACATACCAGTTACTAAATTCAACTTTTCAGGATGAAAATATTGTCAGTGTTGTATTAAAAGAAGAACCTGGTGAAAGATTTGATCCCGGATACATGGAGGACATTTGCTCAGGAACGTCATTTTTGTCTGGAAAAGTATTTTTACCAATTGACAATCAAGAAGTGGATTTTCCCGATGAAATGGTAATACTTGTACGCATATGTTTTTTATTTACAAAATACAATGTAAGGTTTCTATAAAATTATATCTAACTACGACTGTTCTGACAATTATTTTTTTATTTCTAAGGTAAAACTGGAATTAGAGGGTGAAACCAGTGCACACAATAATTGGCCGCCTCATGGACCAAACGCGGCCTTGTGTGAAAAAGACGATTCCACGATGCAAAGGTGTCTCGTAAATACCGATTTTCCAGTCATTCCCGTTCAGGACAAGCATTTCCCCTTGAACGAAAATGTCGAACAGCAAAAGTTCTACAAGATTCAATGTGTTATTTGCAAGAAATGGTTTCTCAACAACGATTCCATGATCACGCATTTGCGTACGCACTGCGACGGAACGCAGTGCGAAATCTGTCAGCAAAATTTCCTAGACCAGACGAGTTTGCATGCGCACATACTGACGCACGTGGGAATGAGTCCGCTTGAGTGCAACATCTGCCAAAAAGCGTTTGCCTACAAGTGGAATCTCCGGAATCACATGCAAACCCACACGACGACGGATAAAAGCTTTGATTGCGATACGTCGAAAAGCGACGAAAGCCATCAATTCTTGAAACACGACTCTAATCCAAATGATAGCAGGTACAAATGCAACCAGTGCCAAATGTTTTTCAAAGAAAGGGCCAGTTTGAATCGACACATTCAAACTCACAATGATCAGAACAAAAAGCTATATAAATGTGAAGTCTGCTTTGCGACATTTAAAGATAAATCGAAATTGAACGTTCACACGCCTATCCACGGTGGAAACAAACAGTTCAAATGCACCTTGTGTCATCGGTGTGTAAAGATTGATACGTTTGTTTTTGTATGGATGTTTATGTTAACGTACCATAAATGTTCACATTTCAACTCATTCAGTGAAGTTCAAAATTTGTTATAAAAGTTCTTGCTTAACTTCATTGCATTCATGTTCTGTTCATTATGTTTCCTCGGTAAATATCGTTGATGTGAATATTAACAATAATATGTCAGATCAGAAGTTGTTTGTATTCATGTTTACATTCGTGTATGTAATAATTGAAAACCATTTGTAAATGGTGTGTCTCTAGAATCCGGAAGTAAATGGAATTTACTTCCTTTAAAATCTGTAGGTGTCGCATTATTCTGTTAGTCTCAATTAACATTCAATATGGTTTTCAACAGAGTCCTTGATTTTAACTTTGATTCTTGCATGAAAGTTAAAATCAATTATCAGATTACAAGGTATATTATGGCTGTCTAAACTGATACAATATGGTGACGGGATCTTGAATTCACCAATACCCTTTCAAATCAAACTAACTTCAAGAGGAACTAACGTAATAGTCTTCGAAATCTTAATCAAAATCAAATTAACTTCATTCACCCAATTTTTTGAGACTACTTTGTTAAAGTCAGCGAAAGCCTGACCCAGGAATCCTGCATTGGGCCAACTTGGGCTCCAGATGGGCCGTGTTACCGAAAATTTGTCGACCTCTAGCGTTGTTATTTTATAGTAAATCATACTCCAATTCTCCAATCCGGCTAAACTGACATCACTGCAGATGGGTAATTTTTCATACCTACCCACCTATCCAAACGTGAGTCCCATCTCGAACCCATATTTGGTCTTGCTGGGCTCAAAAATGTTCGCCCACGAAAGGACCGACTTTGCCGCGAGGTGTGTATTATCAGTACCCGAAAAATGTGTCGCTAACAAACGACCTCAATCAAACCAATACCCTTCCAAAATCGGCCAACACGACTCGAAACTAGGCGAGCACATTTATAATTCACTGCATTCATTCCGCAAGTTTACCATCCCAAGGCAGCCCTATCCGACTAGAGATCAAATGCTTTTCACAGTGACTAAAATAATGTAGGTGGCGTTGCGTGTTAATAAATTATATCTAGAAAGATAAAAATATTTTCAGAAACAATTACTATTTCTTACACTACTTCTCAGTATTTTATGAACATTAATGTTTATAATCGAAACAATCTTAAACCTGAAGGAACGTAAAATATTTTCTTGCTTCCAATTCACACTTTCAACTTCAAAACTTCGAAAAACCATTACATTTTAAATTTAGTTACAATAAAACTGCTTAAGTGAAGCTTAAGCTCAACTCCTCGACGCTACCGCCACCTGGCGAATTTTAGACACTGAAATCGTACCCTGAATGTCCAATCGTTGGGGCTGTCCCAGTTCCCCCTTCGCCCACTAACCCCCCTCTTCATTTTCCAGGCTCTTCGCGCAGAAAACCGCCCTCAACAACCACATGCTCGCGCACAGCGGCGAGAAGCCCCACGCCTGCAACATCTGCGAGAAGACGTACAAGCGCAAGTCCGAGCTGATCCGGCACATGATGGTGCACACCGGCGAGCGGCCCTACGAGTGCAAAGAGTGCCTGATGACCTTCCGCGAGAAGGCCAAGCTCAACTCGCACATGCTCGTGCACACCGGCGAGAAGCCCCACGAGTGCCACATCTGCCACAAGGCGTGCGCGCGCAAGTCCGACCTCAACAGCCACATGCTCTCGCACACCGGCGGCCAGTACGACTGCAAGGTCTGCGACAAGATCTTCACGCGCAAGTCCGACCTCAACAGGCACACGCTCATCCACACCGGGGAAAAGCCGTTCGCCTGCGAGCTCTGCGACATGGCGTTCCGCGAGAAGACGCGGCTCAACTCGCACATGCTGATCCACACGGGGGACAAGCGGCACGCCTGCCACATTTGCCAGAAGAGCTTCCGGGAGAAGTCGATGCTTAAGAAGCACATGTTCATCCACACGGGCGACAGGCCGTACGAATGCTACATCTGCAACAAGGCGTTCACGCAGAAGAGTACCCTGAATAGTCACATACTGGTGCACTCGAAGGAAATCACGCACGAGTGCACGGTTTGCAAGCGCATCTTCAAGGACCGAGTCGCGCTGAAGAAGCACATGCTGACGCACTGCGCGGAGAAGGCCAACGAGTGCCCGATTTGTCTTAAGAAGTTCTCCCACAAGGCGGCGCTGAGCAGCCACATCACCTCGAGCCACTCGTCTTAACGCTCGGCGCGGCGAAGGGGGGGTGTAAACTCCTAGATAATTTTGTAAACTCCGAGAATGTTGGGTAATATTGGTAAAGTTGTGGGAGGTTTTCGATATTTAGAGAATGTTTATGGGAGATGGAGGTTTGATAGTGGTGAGAGGTTTTGGGGTTTGGAGTCCGGTGGGAAAAGTAATGGAGAAAAAGTGAAGTTGAGTTTAATGAAAACTGATTAATTCGAGGAGAAAAGTCCTGTCCCGTTTAACGGATGATAAAAATGATATGGAATCTGATGAAGAGGACATGTAAACTCCTAATGGAAGATAAGAGGAATTGTAGGAACAATCTGTGATTGTTTTTTTAGTTTTTTCCATTGGGGCGAGCAGAATAGTATGCGAAGTTATCGGATTAGAATGGGCTAAATTATAAGATGGTAAAACGTTTTTGTTGTAAAATGACTCCGCACAAAATGTAAAGAAAGGTGGTCTTTGTCAAATTGGCTGAAAATTTGGTGAAATATTCTTCAGTTCATTCAGATTAATGAATTAATAGTCAGGACACGATCCTATGACTGGATTTTTTTGTTATACGCAACAAAAACATTGAAAATTGAATAGTAATCCAAATTCCTAAAATTCAGTTTCCCGACTCCAACAACTTTGGGCATATCATATATGTTTTTCTAAAAAATTAGTGGCTCTGAATTGCATTCTAAAATTAAAATGCTGGGTTAGCCGCACTTTTCAAAAATAAGTTTTTTTTAGTGTTTACACAGTAAAAAATTCACGGAGTTTGAGGGCTACGGTGTGAGTGTAAGATTAACGGACTGAAAATTCACACCGCGGGGAGTCATTTTGCCTACTGCACATGCGCATTGTAGCCAAAATGACTCTGCGCTGTGTAAATTTCACTCTGTTTTTTTTTCCGACTAGCTTTTGACACCGTTAAAGAGTGGACCTGCTGGAACTCCAAATTGAGTTAATATTTAACTCCCATTTTTTACTGTGTACAGAGCTAATGGATAATGGTAGTCCCAATTGCAACTACAAATGGTCTTGCAGTAAACAAGGCAAAGCATTTAGAACAAAAAGCAAAAGTGTTTATTAATCCCGCAATGATAACAAAAACTTGATCGTTTTTGTTCATAAAAGTTTACAATAACGTATTTCATCACTTTGTTACATAATTTAATATATATATCATTTATACAAACCGTTTACATTAAATTTACATAAAATATACATAATCTGCAAATTAATCTATATAATAAACTTGTATCTTGTGCAATTAAACAAATTCAGATTTTTATACATTTTATGTAAATATTATGTAAATAAATCATACACACAAATTTATGTTATGCAACACAATGAAGAATACATTGATGTAAACTTCATGTAAATCGTTTATATAATCTTTGGCTATCAGAATTTTTTTAGTTTCTTAGTTTTCTAATCTTATTAAGTTATACATGATGTTTTTATTCGTATTTGGTGAATGAGATAGGAGTCTATATGTCGTTTTTATCATTTTTTGTTAAACGGGATGAAGTCTACGTATCCTATTTTGAACTTCTCGATTTTGTATATCAAATTTGTAGGAGTTTACATACGGCCGCGCCGACTGGATGCTACGAAGTTTAGGAACCCACTTTGTTAGATCGTTTTGCCCTAGATTTGTACTGTGTTCGTGTAACGAGGATCTTGTCTTGGTTGTTTGATTGAGCCGTGCCGCGGGTCGTGTACAAATGGCACGGGAGCAGAATTTTCGTTGCAGAATCGTTCTGCGCGCACTTCTCTCAATATCAGTGTTGATGTAATGATATTTATAAAATGCAACTTTCGAAATATATATTATTACTGTGGAGTACGCAGCCAAGTTATGGTTGTTGTTGAACAATTTTTATATTTTTTATGAATAAAATCTTACAAAAAGCACGCTGTAATATATTTGAGAAATCGATTGTTGGATGGGAAGTCGACTTGAGTTGAGTGAAGTCTCTTCAAATAAATGACATATGAAATTGCTTGCTTTGTTCATTACCATACTTTAAATCTTCTTAAATTTTTTTTTTTAAGGTAGTACAAGCACAAAGTAAATTTCAGGCTACCATTAATTAATCTTACAGATTTTTTCATTTAACTCAACATAAAATTTCTATAAAATTCATGTTGAAGAGTAAAGTTATTTCTGAATTGATACATTTAAAAAATTAAAGTAAATATTTTTTGAAATTTTGGTGAATTTTATAATTCATATGAATTGTGGTTGTACAACCTCAACGAGCTTTTTATGTTTTTATTTTATCTGTCTTATCAAAAAGTTTAATTTCAATTAAATTTCAGTGTTTACTAATTATTTTCTAAAAGATTAGTAAACTACTTTTTTTATTTCATTCATGACCCAAACAATTCTTCATTTTAAATAAATATTTATTTAAAAAATTACAATAACCAGAACTCTGATATACATACGCTGTAACTTATTTCTTATAAATATTACATATATATAACATACACAGTAAACTCTTTTTATCTGTCGCTTTGAATTATTGGCCATTGTATAAAATTTTCAGTTTCTTTTAAACATTGTTCAATAAATATAATTTTGTAACGCTTTAATAGTCATTGCACACACTCCCTTGGTAAAAATGGTCTAATATTTCTAAAATATATATGCGATAAAATTGATAAATGGAGAGTAATTCAACTTCCAACTCCTTTAATTGATGTTCTTCCTTTTCTTATATCAAAGTCTTAATAATGTCTTATTGTCACAACACATTAACTTTGTGAGAGCCTGACATCAGTTTGATATCATTGCATTATCTGTCACAGATTCAATTTAATTATGATAATAGGACATTTTCAATGTACTTTGTAAAATATTTGCAAAAAATTGCATCAACATGCAATAGGAATGATTGTGTTACTTGTTTCGTGCATTAGTATAATTATTGTAATGTAAAACTAAGTGCGAGAGCATATGCGGCCCTCATCTTCACAACTGTATTATTATCACGCAAAAGTTGCAGCAATCTTTGAATGTCTTCCGGCCGCAATTCCCCAAACAGACCTAAAAGTAATGCTGACGTTGCTCTCACAGTGGCTACTTCTGATCTTGAATATCCCATAACAATAGAATTCCTGAAATAAGTATGAAATTGTTTGCAAAATTAACACAAATTGTAGATTGTTTTTAAATACTTTTTTCTACAATCTTTATTTATTTAAACACACCTGAATTCATCTGCACTCTGTGGCAATTCTTTGATTAGACATTGCATAAATTCTGTCAGAAATTTCTCTAGGTCAAGTCTTGCTTCGGGTTTAAGATATCTACGAACTATTTCAGTCAAAGTCTCACAACCTGCGATCGTAATTGAATCATACAATAAATTACGAACAGCCTGAAACATACAAAATTATAGAATATATATAATAACATTTATTTGTATACCTTACAAAATATTCATCTAACGATGTAGGTATGTAGGTTTGTCACAACGAACCTCTAAAATTGCTTGTATAGGATCTTCCAGTTTGATTATAAGGCATGGAACGCAGCTTAAAAAGTGATCTGCAGCGTCATCGTCCGGGAGACTCTCGAAATTCTGATAAGTGTGAAAAACTGCGCGAAGTGCACTTATCGCTGCAAGTCGCATCTCCCAGTTGTCATTTTCCAAATATGGTTTAAAAGAGAGGACTATGTGGGGACTTATTGGTTTTTCCGTTTCTATGGACAGAAGGACTGAAAAACCCTTCAATGATTCCAGAATAACATCTCTTCCACCAGGGTCCGCTGTTTCTTCTAATCCCTCAAGCAATGCCGAAAGGCAGTCGTCAAAATATTCATCCCTCTGCAAAAATATCAGTTTTACACAATCTTATTCAGGACATTTTAGATCATCATGATATGATAGAAAAATCTGAAATTAAGGTTTAATAAAGGATTTATTGCTTCCAAACCCAGGCCTTCCCTTTACGCTAAGAAATATTTATAAACGTAAAATAATTTTTGCCAAATATACCTCCTTAATAAGTCATTGGTGCAATGAAATTTACCTCATTCGGTTCTAGGCGGACTATTCTAGTTAGACCGATCGTCGCCAATTTTCTTACAAGTGGAGATGAGTCCACTTTAGCTTCGTGAAGAGCATTGATGATGGCATCCAACCAGACCACGTCACAGTCTTCCGAGCCAATCACCTCGCTGTAAAATGCGATTGCAGTTGCTCTTTGGGCAGGAAGTTGACTTGTGGTCATTTTGCCCAACATTTTTGCAATTGCACAAATCGCTGCGGGCCTATTTTCTAATGACTTTGCGACAGACTGCACGGTGAACATCAGTTTGTTCTCACCTTCTTGTTCGTTATCAAATACCTATAAGAATGAAAAGAAGTTCATATTTTATTCATTATATGAGTTACTTATTACTTATTCCTTAATATTAGGTCTCGTTATTAAATTGCTGCTACTCACTATATCATTCATCAGAGCCGTAACTTCATGAGTATCCACTATAGTTAACACGTTAACTAAAACGGAGTACACACATTTACATGGACTGATCTTACAGGATGATCTGTTGGGAACAAACCCGAATTTCGATTTTTGTACCGACATTGGTGCTTCAGCAAACAACCACCCTGAAAGATACTTTAACAGAACAGCCAAAATTTCTGCTGTTTTCAGATTAACAAGATCTTCAGCTGTAGCCGACTGTAGAAGATTCCCTAAAGCTGTAATGGCTGATAGTGACGAGAGTGATGCTATCTGGCTTTTGGGAGAATGGGGACTTTTTGGAAAGGCGTTTCTTGATAATTCGAAGTTCATCTCCAAATGAGCCAACAGTATGTCCAAGGTCTGAAAAGATACATAATAATTACCATATTGCAATGTCATATTTATTTGGTTTTTCTACAGTTTTTCTGAAGAAATGGTACCTTTGTTCCAAGGTCAACATTGCTACCAAATTCTCGCCAACAGTGTTCTGTACCCGGATCCAATGGCAATGTTTGCTGCAACAATTGTTCGACTACTTCTTGTGCATGATGTTGCATTAGAGATTTGATTGCAAGAGTAGATATATGTTTGCAGGTGACGTTTTCCATGTGACGAATTTTTGTCAAAATGGTATCTAGAATTACAGATGAATTTTAGATAATAATTTGTTCAATTTTTTCCGAGTTGTTTCGAGATTTTTGGTAGATAGTTACCAATCAAATACATGTTAGCTCGAGGTATTTCAGAGCCCCGCAAGGAAAATAACTCTGACAATGAAAGTCCGGCTGCGATGGCCGTTTCGTTTTTATTAACAAGATTTTCGATCAAACCCTCGGCTAGGCTAACGACTTCACCAGTTGTAATTCTTTCACAGGCTGTCGATGCTAAAATCTGGGTGATTCAATTTTTGAAAATTAGGTTTTCAGTGGTATTATATTAATTATTCTTAACATTGTGTATGATTTTTAATGAGAGGAAGGTGTAACTGGTTTGATGGAAGATACCTTGACTCCTTCGTACAAAGTTTTACTATCTTCATTGACAATGATTTTTTTAATTTCATTCAAATCCTGGTTTAAATGGGTGTCTGATACGTTCGTACGATGACGGGCCCCTATACTTAAAGACAAAGCCACACAATCAACGACATATGGTCGCAGTGTGTATTCAGAATCTGCACTCCAAGACAAAATTCGTCCCAATAGTTTTCCAGGTTCGAGTTTTCCACCAGGAAATGTGTACTTTAGTGAATCGTGATATGTTCTGTGAAAATAAAGAAAAGAGAGCTACGTTCAGCTAGGAAAATGTTTGCTTTTGCATGTTTTCATCATGAAAAATTTATTCAATTTTTGAAATTACACCCGCGTTAAAAATTCCTGGCAATTTTTTTATATTTCCATGCAAATTGTGAATATTTTCTGCAAAACCCTGCAAATTTCCGCGATTTGGTTGGAAATGTGAACAAATTTCCAGGATTTTTAAGGGAATCCTGGAACTTTTATCCCAGCCACAATCATATTAGACATTTTCTAAGTTAATTTAATTACCTTAAAGTACATCTCAAAATGATAAGTGCAGCCTTTCTTTCCGAAACGGTATTAGATTGCATCCAAGGCATCAAAATGTCCACCAGTTGAGCCAGCATGTTGGCTGAGTCCCCAACGATTTCCGTACATGCAATTCCTAGTTCTTCCACCATTTGTTGAAATGTTTTAGATACAACTGTTGAATTCTTAAAACCATACATATATTAGTAAATCTTTCATATACAAAAACTTCTTTCATATACAAAAATTGTTTCCTGTTCTATTATGCTATACAATGTAAAAGTAATTACCTCAGTGGCTATCGTTTTATCTAAAATTGTGCTCAGTAAAACTTCTTTTTCCTCAACAAGTAACGCAGGAGGGAGCCGTCTATTGATTCGTTAAGAATTATATTTCACATTAAAACAAATTAAGAACTTATTACAATCTAATCAATTATAAAAGGATACATTAACGAGATAGTAGCTTTTATGATAAAAGGGTACAAGTGTACAGGCTTGTACCCAAAAGGAGACTGAAAAAGTGCCAACAAGGTTGCCAAAATCTTTCCTCTTGCCTTCAACCCCGAGGAACCGTCTAATCTGTTTGGATTAACAGCGAAACCGATCTGAAATCAAACGCTGTCGTAAATGTTCTATTTTCTGGATTTAATTGCTACTTCACTGTTCTCCTTTGTACCTGTTCTAAAGCCATTAAGCCAGCTTTTGCCGTCGACGATTTCTTGCAATCATTCAACTGTCTTATGATCCATGGGACAATATGCCTTTGGATGTCAGGATAGATTTCTTTTGCGTCCGCTCTCCTCACAATTTCTGCGTAAGATTTCAACAATCCCGTTTTAACGGCCTCAGCCATCGCGGCTCCTTTGGAATCCTTAACGAGACCCAACAGTCTCACTGGCTCTTTTTTCTCATCCTCCTTGTGACACGTCTCCTCCATTGTTTGCAACACCAGTTTCAAATGTCGACGCGTACAAATCCCTACTGCTCGCGAATACTCTCCAGCGCTCTTTTCGGTTTGCGTTGTAGACAACTCCACCAAGAGCGAGACATGGTTATCGTTGATGCAGATGGCGGACAAAAGTATTGATAATGGTGGAGTCATGGGTCTTCCCATGATCTCATCCGCGAGCTTTGAGGCCCAAGAATCTCCCTCCAAAATCACGCTTTGCTCCAGGAAGTCGACGATTTTTTCCTCCCAAGCGAGGTTTCTGCTTAAAAGATAGTACTTGTTAATTTGTTTGAAATCATGGTAACAAATAATGAATAATGAATGGTAAATGTACAAATAATGATTAAATTTTTCTTTATTTTTACAATATGCTCTAGCAGTCTTCAAAAATTTTTTTTTCTAAATATGTGTGGGGAGATCATCATTTTAGTTTTAGCTGAGTTATGTAATGCCGGTAGACATTCATTAAGATACATACCTTTCTATGATCTCCAGAGAATTATTTGAAAAGTCATTTTCGAGAAAATAAGATATGTCCCTCAAAGCGTCGTCCCAAAGCTGATTTAACTGGTGGCCAAAAAGCGAGGCGGCGCTTCGCAGAAATGATACGACAGCTAATCGATTGTTCTCATCGCAAAGTAGTTCCAAACAACGTCCAAGTACTTTCATGCCGGAAAAGTCTTTCTGTTCATTATTCCCAATGTCACTTTGAATGATTTTTGTTGCTAGAGGACAAAGAGCTCGTAAAACCGCCACTGCCTAGAGACAAATTAATATTATATACCTTTTAATAAGAAACTTTCAAATTTAAAGGTCTTATGAAACGTCTTTTAAACTACTTTAGTTTTTGATATTATGAATTGAGGTAACATTTGTATACCGATGCAACATATGAGGGATCCAGCAAAGCTTTTATTAATGAAGGCCAGAGCCAACTTTCAGCTCCATCTACAGTACTCGCCAAAAGATATAGTGCTTCTTGATAAGACTCGGATTCTCCGTGTAATGTACTGCAATTTATTACCTAAAATAATGTATTGATTATTAGAAGGGATATTTTCATTCCGATTTCAGGTATGCTCCACGACTAAATGCATTAAATAGAAATAAGTAGAATAGCAATGATTGTTGATTTACCATATATCGAACAAATGATGCCCGCTGTGATGGCAAAAGTGGAACTGTAGGTCGTGCTGCCAGAGCAATTATTGCTCCAATCATTTGTTTAGCATTATTTTCCGTCAGACAGTCTTGTAAAGTTAATGCTATCCTTTGCAAAACCATATCATCCTGTAATTAGTGCACATATTTCTTTATAAGTATTTATTAGGGTGTTCTTTTATCAAGCATGAAAGAATTTTTCATGCTTGATAAAACGATCTTAATGTTTTTTTTGTAATAAGATGGTGTTCAATGATATTAACTTGTATATAAGTATCCAGTTTAAATTACTTCCTTACCTCAACAGGCAAAGTATTGATCAAATGCTTAAGTATCACCAAAGCCCTCGAACGATGCGAGTTTATAGATGATTTTAAATGTTGAAGAACACTATTGAAAAGAAAACAATGTTAAATAAAAATTATGCTATATTAGTCAAGTAATGCTGTGTTCTGGAAATATAGGATGGCCAGTGACATTTTTTTTTTCAATCTGATTTTTCTGCATGACTTCAAAGTCCCGTTTTTAGGATTTCTCAGTTTTCACTGTCCATCCTGAAATAGAAGGAAACCTACCGGTCTAGTCCTTCTTCCGGAAACAAAACAACCAGGGTTCGAAAACATTGCAAGACCTCGTAATGAGTTAGCAAGGTATCCCGTGAAACTTCAAACGGTACTGTGCAAACAAAGTCGAACAATACGTTGTGCATTTGTTCTATCATCATTCGAATACTTTCCTTTTCTTCTTCTGCTAACAAATCCAAACTTAACGCAAGAAGTCTGAAAAAATAGTTTAATATTTAGCTATATTAAATATTATTTAGCTCTAAACAGGGACGGAAACACTTCAGTTTTTTTTCACACGTGCTTCCGGTGCACGTTTGAAAAACCCAATTTCAATAGCGAAAATTCGATTAATTCGGCATTGAGTATTCGAGCATAATATAAATATAGCTATAGATTTAGATATATAACTAAGACATTTTTTGCAATGCTTGAATAGTCGTATATTTACTTTGTACATGACAACTGAAGTCCAGATCTTCTGCAAAGATGAAGTAGTACGGGTAAAAGTTTTACGCTCCTTTGCGATTGTTCTGATGGAGGTAAAACAGGTAAAATGGCGCAAAGAGTCGTCAGAACTTTGTCGATAAGCTTGACGTCGCGGAAAGTGCGTAGCCAGTTGTTAAATAAAATATCGAAAATAGCCGGAAGATCTTCAATGTAGGCCTCTTTGCAAAATCCAGGATCAGAAGCTTCTTCCATGTTTATTAAGTAATCGTTGATTGCCTCAGCAAATTTACCTATCACTGTTTAAAAAAGTTTATTTTTAAGTGAATACTATTTCTAGTTCCCGGTTAAAATCGCTGATTTCGGCTGAATACGGCAGAAGTCGTATTTTTTTAGCAAAAATACAGCGCCTTTGCCGGAATAAAACTGTTGTTTGAACAAAGTTGGCGAAATTCTATATCGTCTGTTTCTGGACTGGAACGGACAAAATGTGTTTTTTCTAAAAAATGTACAATTTTAGAAAAAAGACCAAAGTGAGAAGGAACTTACTGAAACATGAAGATGATTTTAGTTTATCGTCGTGCATGTGAGGAAGCATTGGAAGAACCACGGACATGGTTATTTTGATAAATGGAATCGTTCCAAAAGGATTTCCTGCTGCTATCATACCCATTGCTCTTGGGATGGTATGCAGTGGCATTCGTCCAGGTTCAAACCTAAATTATCATCATCAAATTCAAACCAATTTTTACACTGGATGTCAATATATGAAATAAAGGCTGACGATAGAGAAAAATTGTTTGGTTATATACAATTAAATAATTGTATTCTTCTTTAAGTATACTATTCATGATTATCAGTGTAAAAGAATGTTCTACTTTAAGTAACATTTATCATGATGTAAGTTGCCGATAAAGATAGTATGACTAATCATTTAGGAATTTAAATTTGTCAGTGTGTTAATAACATAAAGAATTTAATATTCACTTATAAAATTGGTCGATTTAATATTATTCAGTTGTTTCATATACTATTATTATAAATGTCTATTAGTTAAGTTTTATTAAAAGTTATTGTCTTTTAATAAAAGAAATTCTGTATGCAAAGGTAACATACCTTGCCAATAAAGCATCCATTGTCAGAGAGCAATGTGTTTTGCTAAGTCCTACAAGTATTTCATATGATTGCGTTTCACCATATCCTGGCAATTCATTAACTGCTATCTTAGCAACTTCAGTCACTAAATGGTCATTCAATTGTTTGCCATGATTTTTACATATGTCTGCTATAATTTTTAATACAGCCACTACATGATCGTTCGTTATCTGAAATTGAAAGAACTACATGAAAAAATTATTTAGTAAAAAGATTAAAATAAAATATCTTTATCGAGATACTTATACAACAAACAAAGTTGAGTAAATAAAAAGTAATATTTTTCTCATCATGAAATATAACCTGCAAACTGATAATATAAGCAAAAATGTACCTTGCGATGCTGTTCCAAGAAATAAATCGATGCATGAATAACGACATCAGCTTTATGTTCCGAAATCCTTTTAATTGACTCATAGACAACTTTCTTGACATCTTCGCTTTTGTCATCCAACGTATCCAGCAATGCGACAACAATTGCTAACATGATTAAAACACATTATTTTAATTTCCAAAAAATATTTGCTATAAGAAAGCAAAGATTCGTTTGCATTTAATTAAAACATCTGTTAAATTAAACATACCTGGCAAATCCGAATTATTACTTGATAGGCTGGATTCCAAGCTTTCATTCATCATAGTAGTGTTATAACAACAAACTGTCACTTGCTAATGACGCGTTTGTTGTTAATAATGACACCTACAGTCTGACATGTTTGTTCTAATATGTACAAAGTGCGATATTGATCAATTGCAAGTAATTTGAGAAATCATTAGATAATGTCTCCCGAAGTCACACAAAAACTTGCATTACGTGATTTTTACTCGACAGTGTCATTTCATATTCTATGGACAATTTTTTACTGAACCTCAATGAAGGTTATGTTTCAAGTGTTGCGTCGGTAAAATTGATCATAAAAACGCAGAAAATGAAAATGTTAAACTTAAAACAAAGGTAAAAGAAAGCAGAAATTCAGTGATGAGACATATTATGTTATGAAAATAGGAAATTAAAACTTTTTTGCAAGAAATATCATTTCTTGCAAAAGTCTTTTTTGCAAAAAGTATCATTAATTTTCATTTCGCATATCAGACGCTTTTATCTTAACTCTCATATGTAATACCTTATAAATAATAATGAAACACAGGTTTTATTGTGTAGAAATAAATATATTTTCAACATAATATACATAGAAAAATTGTATCATTCAAAAATGAATACAATTCCAATATTTTACAAATTTTTCTGTCATCGGTAGATTGTAGATAATTGCCATTTTGTTTATTGCATGAAGTTTGAATTTGCATTACAACGGTACTGGAGGTGCTCCTGCAGGGGACATTATGTCCAGTCCTTGACACTGCAAGGCAATTTTGACACCCACCGCAAACAATCCTATACTTTTAACTACTGCCCTGCAAAACAAAAACGAATCAATGGATTAGCTTCTATCTATTTAATAATATGCATTAACCCTGATAGAACATAAAATATAATACACAGACCCTTATACATAAAATAAACGTTATACGTATAATATACGTATGTTATTTTCATATTATTCTCATAAGATTTTTAAGACCACGATGTTCTATCGGGGTAACTTAAACTGTCACACCAAATTCAATCATTTTACCAACGAATGATCGATTACAAGTCACTACAACTTCGTGGTTAACTACATCAAAATGCTCACCACTTGAATGGGTCGTAGTAAATACTGCTCACAATATCCACAATTTGAGTCATCGTCAAATAAATTCTGAAGGAAAGGAAAGGAAATACGGCTGAAGGAAAGGGTCGCGAACGGAATTGGACGAACCGCTGGTTCCGCTGATCCAAAAGCACGAAATTTCGGTCGGAAAACATGTGTCGATCAGCACCGTCGCCGCCGACATCTCGCGGTTATTGTTGTAACTAATTAACACAATTCTGCCGCGTTTTGCGTACAGTAAACACCTTATTCAAATCAATTAATAAACAATACTCGAATGCAAATGTCATTAAATCGATTCAAGATAATTTTCCGTCACGCAAAAAAATAAATCAATTTGACGTTTCCAAAATATGCAAATTCGCTTTGGTTCCGTCGATCGAACAGTTTTTCTAATGCCGAGCTTTCTTCGAGATGGCGTCATCTGCTCAATCTTCGCGCTAAATCTCCTTTGTTGTGTTTCGAGTTGCAAAAGTACTACATCGGTATAGTAAACAGTGGACGAGGTATAAGGGTTTGTTCGCGCGATGTGTTAATTTACAAGCGCGAACATGTCAAAAGCCAAAATATCCGCGGAATGGAAGAAGCGCGTGCGCTCGGAGTACACGCGACTTCGCCAGATGAAGCGGTACAAACGCGCGGACGAGGTGAAAATCGCGTGGAACAAAAATCGCAGGCTGCTAACAGGTTAGTCTGTCGCTTCGTTCAGCGCGGGTTTCGATCGCAACCGCCCTCACATTGTCTCCACTTGCGTCCCTCCTCTGTCTGTCTCTGTCTGTCTCTGTCTCTGTCTGTCATCGTTTTATTCATTTAACATAAAAAGCTTCATTTTGAAATCGGTTACTAACATTTCGGTTGGGTTTGGAATTAATCGAAGGCAATGAAACTTTAACTTCCACTTTTTAATCATTTTTGAAATTTCTTTACTTTGCTCATGACAAGAGTTCCTACATTAAATTAAAAAAAAGATTGAAAATATGATTGTGAAATTTTCAAGAAATCCAAAATATTTGAATTAATAATTGGAAATGTTTCCAATCTTCCCTTAACGATTAGAATTTGTAGAACCTTTAATATGGCCATATATTCGCTGATCAAATATACCCTATTCAAAAATATTTATGAAAACTGTTAGAAAATATTTAATACTTATAGGAAAATTTAGAAAATATTTAATACTTATAGGAAAAAAAAACTGCATAGAAATATATATTAAATATCACAAATCTTTAAGCTATAATTCCTGAAAGATTTTTGAATTTTGAAACAAATTTGATAGAATTTTGACGTATTTCCATATAGAAATTGGTTCAAAATGTAAACATATGTATTTAGATGTCGGCTGGGCAAAAACCACATACATACTTATAAATGCTGATAAGATGATTTCCATAAGTATTTTAACAGGGTTTTAGTTCAGGCGAACGTTGATTAGAAGTTTGAAAATGATGAAACTTTACTTGTAAATTATTTCGTTGAACAAACGTCAAAAAGACACTGTGCAGCGATCGTCCGATCTGTGCATTTTGAGTACTGTGAAATGTGCATGGCAAACATTGCAGAGCCGAAATGCACATATGCGACAAGACGATAGCCCTTGGAATAATTCGTGCGTTTTGAATTATGAATGTGATTTGTTCAAATTGGAGACAAAATAATTTACAGAGGATTGATCGCTAGCAATCATTAGCATTTATTTGCGTTCGATATGATTTAATTCAAAAATCACTTGTACATAATTCAGTCATATAACATATTCAATAACACCCATGATTGATAGACATAGCTAATATCACTTAGAACACATTCCGCTTAGCACTGCATTAATCATTTAGATTTTTACGACCAAACTTCTTTGTTGGTTAATACAATTCATTGGCACAGACACATTGTCCTAAAAGGTTTACGTTTGCACAATAGCTAACACATAAATTGAAGTTTGGTTGTACTTTGGCACTTTAACTGTTTAACATAGTTTGTAGACAATAACTGTTTTGTATTTTAATCCCTTGGCAAAGTTGTTATATTCATTATTGTATTAAACTGATAATGTAAGAGGTATAAATTTGGTAGATGAATCGCGGTTTGGTGACCGAACTTTCGATGGCGTGGACACAAAAGGCGTACCTGATCCACAGAAGATCAAAGCTACGGGTACAGTACTTTTATTGTATCACGCGATATCACATTTTAATTAAAAAACGCACGAAACTCCCACTAAGTCCTAGACATGACAAGGTGGTCAACAGTCTGAGACAAGTGTTTTTTTTTCTTTTTTTTTTTCTTCATTTTTGTCATAATGCGAGTACATTTGTAAAGACTCAATAGAACACTATGTTACGGGTTTAGACCAATCAATTACCAAACTAGTTTCTTAAAGACTTTCAAGAGACTACTTTAAGTATTGATCAGCATAACAATAGATAATTTACATTCATTTTCACAAGAATAATTGGTTACTAAGGAGTCTGACCAGTATATAGGTAACATTAAAACATTAGAAGAATGACTCCTGATCTTTAAACTTGTTGGCCACTTTGTTTCTTAATCGTTGACCTTAATAAAAATTGAAGGAGATGAGTAATTATTGTAGAACGAAACCTTAGAAAACATGAAATATTATCTAAAAACTGATAGATCGTGATTTCTCTCTTTCATAAACCTGTTTCAATTTATGTATTCAAGAAATCTATTATCAGACTTCAACATGAAGTGGTAATCCTGAGTTCTTGAGAAAAGGAAAGAACCGTTTGTGTTAAACATGCAAATATTGTAGAGCGTCTTGTCAACGATCATAAGCAGTGGGTCGATGGAAAAGCTGTTTGGCTTGCGAAGCAGGATGTCCCGTCACATGTGTCCTGCATGAAAAAGGCTGAAGTAACATGTTCCGATGGCGACGTCCAGACGTGTCCTGTTAAAATCATTAACGCAGTCACGCCTATCCCGACAATGTATACTTGGGCTCCAATTCAGCAGAATTTCATGGTTGAAGATGAAACTGTTCTGCACAACATTCCCTACATGGGCGATGAAATTCTTGACCAAGATGGCACATTTATTGAGGAGCTGATTAAAAACTACGATGGCAAGGTTAGGCCAATTTGAGAACTTCGACAAGTTGATTTTTGTCAAGTAAACTGGGAGTAATTAAGTCAATTGATTGCAGGTTCATGGGGATAGGGAATCGGGTTTCATGGATGACTCGATATTTGTTGATTTGGTAAATGCGTTAGTGACGTATGAAAAGGAGGATAAAGAAAAGGAACAGCCGATCAAACGTGGCAAAGAAGCCAAGGATGCCAAGGACGATGACAAGTCCAAAAAGGATACTGTCAGAGCTGAGAATGACAAGTGTGAAGGTCAAAAGGATGCCACACCCTTTCCTTCAATACATATTTTTAATGTTAGTTGATATCATTGCATATTTGTTTTTTCGATTATCTGAAGCAGTTTTGGTTCTAATTTTAGTATCGCTTATTTAGGCTATTTCCAACATGTTTCCTGATAAAGGGAGACCTGAAGAATTGAAGGAAAAGTATATAGAACTCACTGAAAGATCAGATCCTAATGCTCTTCCACCTGAATGCACTCCAAACATCGATGGTATTAACGCAAAGAGTGTTCCCAGGGAACAAACAATGCACTCATTTCACACATTATTTTGCCGGAGGTGTTTCAAATATGATTGTTTCCTACACAGTAAGTTCAACATGGCAAAGATTGTTTGTTTTTGAAGATTCATTCTGAAACTGGTGTTTTCTTTTCTCAGGGTTACAAGCATCTCATCCAGGACCTAACTTACAAAAAAGAAAGGGTCCAGATTTAAGACCGTTCCCTGAAGCTTGTGGAATTGAATGTTATATGCATTTGGTACTTATGTTTATTATATTGTCTTAAGGTGATGTAGAAAATCTAGATTCTATAATGTTATAATGATAGAGTTATAATGATTTGTAGAATTGAATCTATAACCTTGAATCAATTCTTCCTATCTCACCTTAATGCAGATTACCTAGCACTGTTCATTTCTAATTATTAAGGTAGGACTATCCTGACAGTCATGTTCAAAACATAAATTATTCCTTGTGTTCGCTAGTGATAGTGAAAATATAGATAGCTATACAGTATTCGGTGAATAATAATTAAAATAACTTATAATTGTCGATATCAAAC
>JABFPB010000978.1:0-29291 GCA_022817645.1 Ceratoteleas bidentatus | reverse complement strand
TTTACGAGGAATTTTTGGGCAAAGTTTGAACAAAATCGACTCACTAGTTCAAGAGAAATAAATTCAACAAATTCTACCCTGTTCATTTTATTTCTCTTGAACTAGCGAGTCGATTGTCTTCAAACTTTGCCAAAAAATTCCTTGTAAATGTATCTTTAGCATACATTTTTTCCATCAAATTCTCATCATTAATTTAGTTCACACCCCAGCCTCCTTAAAGGAGAACTTGCATTACAGTTCTCCTTCACCTAAGTTACATTTTTTAATATCCATTCTCACTGCACACTGCACCTATACTTATTCAAAATATGATTAACTACATGCAAATGCCTGCCACAAAAAATCTCTTCCAGCAAAAATCTGAATACTTCACACATATTTTTGTTCACGGTGATTCCACCCGAGGAAAGGCCGCGCGGCTTCGTCTGCGATGACATTACCGAGATACTCGAATATTGCCGCGGGACGGTGTAAATTTGCTCCGCGGCAGATAAATGCGGCTGCCTATCGACGCGCGCGCGCGGCCTAACGATCGCAAGGTGGAGCTACCCGTCTTGCCGGCTTGGCGGCGCTCGTATCGCGCGCCGCGATACCATCGGACATTAGACGGGCGCTACAGATTGCGGCCCGAGTGACACGCACACAATGCCCCGGTTGATCGAATTATCGTCATTAATCACGCGCGTCCCGGGGGACCGATGCAAATCACGCAATACGCGAAAATCGTTATTAATCCGCGCGCGCGGTTCAACAGCCGCGCCATCTGTCGCGGCTAACTGTTTCGCCGCGCGATCAATCACGCGAATTAAACGCGCGCGCTAATCGGCGGCTTAGCCGATCGAACAAAGGTTGATGCATCGTTATTTGAAGGGGGAGGGATTTAATTAGGGAGGGACGCGTCCTCGCGTTTTTTCGAGCTAAAGTATGTGGTGATTGAGGAAGGACACAATACTAAGTAGTATTCTTTGGTGGTTACACTATATGATTGAAGAATATGAAGTATGGTATAGGAGAAGGAATTTAGTTAAGGAGGAAAGAATCTACGATTTTTTTAGATCAAAAGGAATTATTTGTAATTATTATTTTGATTTTGATTTAAATATATTTTAAAAGTGGCGTGATAGGATATTTTCGGGAGTCGTAGCAACGTCAGCATCGGATAAAAACTTAGGAAACCGCTTCATCAGCGGAAAGGTGATAGCGACGGTTTTTTGGAACTCGCATGTAAGGCGTGGTGCTCATAGACTATCTAAAATCTAGAAAAAGACAAAACCATCGACGTCGGCTATTATGCAGCATGGTCGAGAAACGGAACGATGCTGTTAAAGCCAAATGTTCACATTTGGCAACGAAAGGGTGCTTTTCCATCAGGATAATACACCTACTCGCACTCTGTCAACTGCAATCGTAATACTCCACGAATCACCGAAGTCGACGCCCGAGTAATGTTCTTGCTTTTGGACAATTGTTTAGAAGGGATCAAATATATACTTACTGATTACAGCGCAAACATAAATAAAATTAAGGCTAGCTTCACAAGAAGTATTCGTCTAACGTAATCAATATTCTCGTGTGCCTGATACCGTTTGAAAATGGATGGTTTCTAGTCAATAATAGTTTATAGAGCAGTTGGCATGTACTTCAAATTGATAAAGTTAATAAGTCCTCCAAGATGACCATCCTAAACACTTGACTACCCCATCTAAGTACATGACTACTCTATACTAACCCTCTAACTTCAAGTATTGACGTGCTACTATCATTCTTTTACCTCCAAACTGAACAAAAATCTAAAGGCTAACAAAACCACCCAATTCCAGTACTCCATACTAGTGTTCTCTTCATTATACCACCGTAACCCCGCCAATACATGTCTCCTCATCCCCTAAAATACTCTATACTAACCTTCTAATTTCAAGTACCGGCGTCCTACCATTGTTTTTTGACCTCCAAACTGAAAAAAAACTAAGGACTGACGAAACCACCCAATTCCAGTATTTCATACTAGTCCCCTTTTCATCATACAACCATAACCCCACCAATACATATCCTATCTATCCCACAACATCCCATACTAGTACATTACCCTCAAGTATCGACACCCCAGCATCACTTCTTGACCCCCAAATTTTGAGAAAAGCCTAAATTGGATCCCCTGACCATTTTCGAGGCACATACTAGTCGACCTGCCGGTCCTCGCAGCACTATGATCGATCCCCGACGTCATGCATCCGAGTTAACGGCAATTAAGCACGTGTACTAATCGGTCGCGTTAAAGTATGTACGCCTGGTCTAAGTGGGGTGCTCTTCTCAACATGGCGGGGGCGTGAGAAGTGCCTTAGCCCTTGTGACCTTCGTGGCCCGCGTACTCTTGTATACTCTCGTCCCGCGCTGCCTCTCGGATAGAACGAGATGCTCGTTCTCGGCTGGGGGGAACGCGGGGGGAGGAATGGGGGGGGGGAGTCCCTCGCGAGAAGCAATCTGGGCCGGATGCGATCTTGTCCGATCGAATTTTGACAAGGCTCGACGTTTCGCCTCATCTTTGATCGCGTTAGCCGATACCGAATGTTGTACGAAAGGCCAATGAACCGTGTAGATACGCTTTATCGTGGGAACCGCGCGCAATTGGCGGCTCTGATTGCGGAAGAGCGGAATCAGAACAATTCGCCGTTGTGGCGGCCGAGTTGATATCGACGGTTCAAAGGACCGTTGGCCACGCGATTTCAACGAATTTCTGACTTGGTGAGGAGGGTGTGGGCCATCTGAATCGCCGTGCAAATGGTTACGTGTGCCTTAGTTTATTGTTTTTTTTTATTTTAGAGTTTAAAAAGGTTAGTGACACATCATGGTTGGTATCGGAGTGATTGTAGAGGTTTAGGCACTACAGGAACAGGTTGTTCGGAATTAGTATGTCTATGACTTTAGGAACGAAAGTCTATAATGGTAGGAGAGCTTGACACGGGGTAATTCTACGCGTTCGACAATAGACTATCGACATCTTGCTTGGATCTATTGGTATGTCACTTCATTGCACTTGTAATGAAATTTGGATTAGAATGTTCAAGGTCTGCGGGAAAAAGTCTGGATAAGAATAGTTTCAGTATCAGATGCTAGAACTAGGTAAAATTTCAGTTGTGACTGGTTCATGCTAACACAATTAGATATGTTGCTGCCTTTCCCGACAGATTAATTCACTTGTTCCCGCAGTAGTACTACAAACTCTGATATCCCTATCGTCTTACCTAAAAGAGACCATAAAGAAATTGTATGAAGGAACAATGTTAACTCTAATAAAGCCGTAAGAAGCTCGGTAGGACCATGTGATAATAAGAATAAAAGGTCATTACACATTTAATAAGACACTCGTGGAGAACAATGTCTTTATTACGAGGCACAAAAATTGATAGCAACCTCATAAGATAATTTCGGGAGCCATTTTTCCAAGGAAGCTAACGAAGCGCAATATTCGCTAAATGAAGTCAACTAAAGATCCTCAAAATCTTTTACCTTGAAATTCCTCTTCCTCTTACTGCAAAAAACAAGTAGGTAAATCTCAGGACCCTAATAGAAAATACAAGAAGACTATCTTGGACCATACCTTTCCCGCGATACTGATAATAAAAGTGCCGAAACCTCCAAATCTATCAAAACTAGATACTTATAAATCACTTCTTCGTGCTACAGTACGCCATCCTCTGTCTCTCTCTCTCCCTCACTTGACCCTGCGCTACTAACCCATCTGACCCTTTTAACCTCCCAAAATCCTAACCCCCTCGATTTCCCATACCCATTTCCCCGACTTCCTGGGTTCAACGTTCGCGGCTTGAATCCCTACGTCCTGCTCGCGAATGAGATTTTGCCTCTCCTAAGCCCGACTTTGTGTTCTGCGTGTACCTGTATGTAAGCGGAGCCGGCTTCTAACGCATTCAGGCTTGCATAATATTAGACCTTATGCAACCTGCCCTTCCCACACTTATCACTGCCGCGTTTCCCCCTCCTTCCGCCTTGATACCCCCGCCCTCCTGTCCCCGCGCTTTCGGCGATAGGGCCCTAGCTCCCGGCGGTGCCTTGGGCCCCGGGAGGGGCACGGGGGCATCCTGGTAGCCTGGACCCCGCGCTTCCTCCCCCGCCGTCGGACGTCCCCGGATTCGTACGAGTCAGCGGGGGTCAGAACGGAGATGCTCCGTGGTCGTGTCGGGCGGGGCTGCCCGCTCACGACTTGAACTATCGCACGCCCCCACTAGCACCAGCTTTGAAGAATCCAGCTCTCCTCTCGCGGACCAGTCGGCCGCTTCTTCCCCCTCCGCCGTCCCCTCCCGGTTCCCGCGCCACGTCCCAACTGGACGTAGCGCGGTGTACCCGGCTTCAACCTCACTTAGCGGCTTTTCATTCGATAAATATGCATTGGCCTGGGGTCAAGCGTTTCGTTTGCTGCTGATGCTCTTTTTCGCCTGGCACTTTTTCTCGGAGCCCTCCCCCCCTACGACAGGATGCTAGCGGGTTCCGTGATCCTGGAAAAGACCGAGGGTTGAGTCATTAATTGGAGATCGGAAGGTGGGAGACTATTGTAGGCAGAAGGCTCGGGGCCGTTGCAATGTGAATTCGTTCCATTGGTTCAAGGAATTGTTGTTTGCGTACTTGAAGTTCGGGGGTGAAGTTCACGATGAGGGAGATGGGTGAGAGATTTTGGTTTGAAAGGTTTGAGGACTTCGTACTTCAAGTTGGAGTTTTTAGGAAGTGAAGCTTCAAATAGTAAGATTTTAGCGGGGTTCTGTGGGAAGTTTAAAGGACTCTCATACCTGAAGATAAGGGTTGATGGTCTTTGCCAAACGTATTTGAAGTTTTAGTATAGGGGTC
This sequence comes from Ceratoteleas bidentatus, assembly GCA_022817645.1. Lineage (NCBI taxonomy): Eukaryota > Metazoa > Arthropoda > Insecta > Hymenoptera > Scelionidae > Ceratoteleas > Ceratoteleas bidentatus. Next base: position 24,434 of record JABFPB010000978.1, on the reverse strand, counting down.
AACATTTAACTCGGGTAATTCGATTCAAGTAGGAGTCCTTTAGAAGTTTAGGAGGAGTCTTGTACTTTAAGTACAAGAACTTAAGACACAGATCCAATTACTTCTGACATTCATACTGCAAGTGTCACTTCCGAAATAGATTTCCCGTTCATACTTTTAGGTTCTGACATTGGAACAGACCATCAGTTTTTCAACTGACCAGTTTCTCAACAGATCAGTTTCTCAACCGACCTTGATGTCTGAAGATCATTGCCTACCTTATTCCTCAATTTCGTACTTCGAGTTTAAAATAAAAGTTCAACTCTGAACCATGCTGGTACCATTCGTACTTACCGTCCACTTTCAATAGTTCCCTTCAATATTTCTTTCATAGTTCCCTTCTCGAAGTTGAAACCTATCCAATCCTTCTCCCGATATTCATGTCAAGATCCTCTTTCAAGATTCTCTGACACCCCAAGTGACCTTGATACTTGAAGATTCAACTTTGAACCACCAATCGCGACCTAGAGACTCGATGTGACTATTTCACATGGATACTGAGCTCCATGCAGCGCAGTGATTGATTCGCGCAGTCCGATATAATAAACAGATTGGACATGTTGGTAGATCGATCCCACAAAACAAATAGTCACGCTAAGGTAGTTTGGTGGAATTACCGTGTGGATGGACGGGGCCAAACTGACGTTAGAATAGGCCGCACCGGGAGGCGAAGATCCTCCCGAGTGGCTTCACGCTTCGAAGGCTAACAACGAGGTTCCCGTGCCCTTGGGCGCTCGCGCTTGACCCAGTAGCGGTAGCCGCCTACAACCGCCACGCCATCCCTCGTACTCTTCCACCTCCTCCCCCTCCCCCCTGTCATTACGCTCGCCAGATGCTACGTCCGGATTTCGACTTCCTCGTTATTCCCTTTTCGGAAGTACTTGATACTGGATACTTGTGAGATTCGTGCTAAGGATTGAGACTGCTTGGAGACTCAGCGTTTGCATTCAGAAGTTTAAAGTCGAGTTCTTCTTCTGAAGTTGTAGATGCTTCCTCGAAAACTTCACAAACAGTTGTTACTTAATTAATTAACATTAATTAATTGAATACTGGATATTTTTTAGATAATAGTTGGAAATTGTCTTTTGATCTATTGCATACATGTAGTTCCAACATCTGCTTCAGAAGAACGTTCCTTGTGTAATACTAGATGGTTTTCTAGTAAAATTTACCTGTACTTGATTTTGCTTATAGTCACCATTCTACTCTACAATATTTCGGAACCAAATTTCCCAAAATCGTAATTCCATATTAGCGGACGAACCTTCAAAATTCAACTTCCGTCTGTTAATTCACACTTGACCCGCGTGGACGTTCCCTCCAAGCTGACCCTGCCCCGCATCGGCACCTGCGATTTACGTGCGCAGATCGAACGATCCCACCGATTCTCTCTTTGTTTATCATCGCGTCTTCGTCGCTCGTACTCGGTATCGGCAACAGCGTTCCATTATGTGTACCCGGGAATATCTTATCGAGTTTGTTACGCGCATCTTCGATTAGGCATCCGCGGAATGTTCGATGTTGCTGTCTGCGCCTTCGCTGCCGAGAGAAATGATTATTTATGATGGTATAGTGTTGCGAGTTATTTTGAGACCTGCCATTGTCGATGCTGATATTAGTTGAGCCCGAGCCGAGATTAGAATTACGTTTCTCGCGGAGGGTTCGCGATGCTCGACGAGAAACGGTAGATCGCGCGCAAAAATGCGATGATGAAGAGATCAACGGGGACTTAATCAAATTTCGATAATTAGAAGTCGGGAGTTTGAACTACGGTTATGAAGCATAATTGTACAGTCAGAGGCTTGGAGGAAGTTGGATGGGCAATGAACGTTTAGCATCGGTGACATTGTTTGACGATATTTCTAGTATGCGTGCTGAAGAAGAGGAACACAATACATGATTTATAATCACTTCTTCAAAAGTATTCGATAGGATGGTTTTCGAACCCAGCATCCCAAGTATGTTATTGAAATACTGATTACAAATTTGATCGGAAAGCTTTAGTATAAGTTTAGGTATGCGTACCAAATGTCAGATTAAATCTATAATTTACTACTATTTATTTTCATCAAAAACATCTGAATCTACTTGTTTATGCAATGAATTACCTTAAGTATGCGTTGAAACATTAATTACAAGTCGGTGTAATTTGACGAATGCAGGTCGAAACACCGCAAACACAAATTCCCCGATGTTTCGATGGGCTCGTTTCATTCCTTAGGACGTTGGACGGGTCATTCGCCAATGACACCGCGTGACGATAATATCTGACAATAAATCATCGGACTTTTTTGCGCGGCGAAATGTGAATTACGGATAAGCGATTAACAGTGATTGCAGCTGTATGACAAGGCCATTTGCCTGGCCACGTTCGTTACGAATTTATTGTCGCTCGCTGGACGTCCGTCGATAACGGCGAGGAAGTACGCGCGAGCCATTAGTTAACTTGAACAACCATGAATTTGCCCATCTGTCGGTGTGTTCGGACGCTCCACTGTCCCACTCGAAGCTCGCCGATTTGACAAAAAGATACGTGCAACTTAAAGATGCCGTGAACAAGCTGTACGAGTTTTTTGGTCCGAGTGACATTCGATGGTTGATATGGCGAAAGTAGTTTGGAAGTTACGGTGTATTAGGATTTACAAGTATTTACTAGCGAAGAGTTCGGAATTTTTAATTTAGGTTGGGATCGAGTGTGAGAAGAATGAGGCGGAGGATTTCGTAGGATATATTGGTTGATTTCTCAATTACGACATGGAGTATTTGATGTAAAGTTGAGTATCCATTCGATTGAGTTGAAACTCGGAAAGGTCCAGAGCAGTGTTAGACAGTTTTTGAATTAATTGCATCTCCGATGCAATTATGAAGTTTTTCATAATTGCATCTCCGATGCAATTATGAAGTTTTTCATAATTGCATCGGAGTTCAACTAACATGATTAGAAAGAGACAATATTATGAACAATCTTCACATCTTCTACCACTGGTCCAAGGATTGACACTAGTACTTCGAGGTACCAGTGTTCGATACAAGTATGCTCATATACTATTATTAGCAGAATGGTCATGATAAATTAATATACCAGCTCGTCTTCAACATCTAATACTAGTGATTTTAAGCAACAGAGAATTGTATGAAATTTACAAACATTTCTAACAGTGAGGTACCATCTGGTCCTCCTCGTAAACTTGATTCATTCGTAGGTCTTCTATGATACCAGCATAGATCATCTGACCAATGCCTTATGGCATACTAGCTACCTTAACAAAAAATTCTGGCTTCGAACCATATATAGGATTTAACTCTGCAAACCATAGTGGAACCAAGCTTTGTGCAAATACTCATCTACTGTTCCTAGATAGGTACCATGATTGGCAATCCATTCATGAAACCCATCTAGGTATTCTAATCACGGAATCTATCTAGGAATAGGGGTTGGATACTTGAACCAGTCTTGGTTCCACAATGGTTTCCACTGTCAAATTCCATTTGTAGTTCCAAGTAATTTGTTTTCTTAGGGTATTTCCTTCTTCAATAATCAGATTCTCTGATGCAAAATATCTAGTACCAATATGAATTTCTGGGATTAAATGAACACACAAAAATTTATTATGACCGATACTAGTATTAGTGTGCCGGAATTAGTAGATTATGAAACTGAAATGTGAAACCAGGTCGTTTTTAATTGCTGGTGTAAAAAGGCGCTCAATAATAGATCGGAATCTGGTGAAATCAGCATAATGAGCTCGGGTTCGGACGAGAGAAAGAGAGAGAGAGCGAAGTATGATTTATGATGCGCCGGCGGCGGGGTCGACCCCGCGGGCCCGCTACTGGTTTTGCATATTCGGGTGCCCTGGTGGCGGCGATACATCATGCACCCACGTTGTCCGCGATTCGTAAGATCGGGCCCCGATCTTGGCCGGCGCACGATTCGACGACGCGAATTTGCATCCGGGGAATCCCGTTCGTTTATGCAATGGCGCACACGAAATGCGCGAATATTTGCCGCGAGTCACGGATAATCGGCAGCGTGCAGTGCGCGCTACAAAAATCATCCGGAAGCCCCCTGCAATGTCCGCACATTTTTCGACTTCGGTTGATAATACGCGTCCTTCCTTCGTGACACTTCTTGGAATCTAACGTTTCACACCAGCAAACTAGCGGGATTTGACACTTTGTGTAAATCATTGATTGAACTAGGGAATTTCATCTGCCCAGCCGCTGGTTCCAAGACTAGGTTTATAGTGTCAACTTTTAAACGTCAAAATGAAGTTGATTATTGTGATATATTCAATCTTCTCTTATGTTAAATAAATATCTTACTCTAAAGTAGGGCGTTAGAAGCTTTTCGTTTGTGTGAATTATTCGAATTTTTGTTTTCGTATTGCCAAATATATCTAATTTCTGATCCTTTACAAATTTCGATATTATTATGATATACCAATATTTCCTTTTATACATTACAGACTTTCAATAACACGAAGTCATATAACAGAGTTTATAGTTAAAAATGCTAAACGTTAACAATTCTAAACTTTCAAAACTTCGAACTTCAAGTTCGAATACTTCCAACTTCAGATTATTCGTTCGCTTCGAATGCTTCGATGCCCCTTTCACGAACATCGAATATTCGAATATCTCTAACTTCGGACGAAATTGTCACCCCTCCTAAACCTTATCCCTCATTCCACCTTTCTTTCATTACAAATAAAATGTAAACGAAATTTTGACCTTCATTTATTTACAAACAAACATTTGACCTTTCTTTGTTTACAAACAAACATTTGGCCTTTCTTTGTTTACAAACAAACATTTGACCTTTCTTTGTTTACAAGCAAACATTTGAACTTTCTTGGTCAAATGTTGGCTTGTAAACATTTGACAAAGAAAGTCAAATGTTCCTCACCCCTTCCTAAACCTTACTCTAAATAAATTGTCTTCTCGCATGAATGCCTCACTCGTAGTCTTCTACTACCACGCACGTACTAATTTGCCTCACCCCCATAAATTTTTCCGCGCTTCCTTCAGGCTCGCGAAATTGACGAAGTACCGGGATTCGCGCGCACCGCGATCCCGCCGATAAGCCGCGCAACAATACAGGAAGTCGCCTCGGTTACGAGTGTTTCGTTTTAGAGCGTCAACATCTGAAGCAGCGGCCGCGCGGAACCCGTCTCTCACGCACGCCGCCGGGCTTTTCCCCGTGTCCGCGCAATATCGCATCCCAAACGACGATGAGATCATCGATGCCGATAAGATAGCGCCGAGACACCGCTGAAATTGCATATATGGCATATATGGAGCGACGAGGCTGCCGGAGCGCGCCTTATACGCCCGTTGACGGACTGGGGTACTCGCGACCTAAACCGGACTTAGGTTATTTATAAACGTTTAGTTAGTCTTGTCGGACGTCGCAGTCGAAAGTTCGCGAGCCAAATCAAAGTCGGGCTCGCTCATTATCTCAGGCTAAGCGCATCTTTACGGGACTTCGGCCGGTTGTTTACGAGCTTTTCGCGTTGACAATTGGCCATTTTTACCAGGTGGTCGACTTGGGAACAGTGGTTTTGTTGTCGACGGAGTACCAGAGGGTTTTCGCGGGAGTAGAACTTTTGCAGGGATTTCGTGGCAGCGTGACGTCAGAATTATTTGAAGTTAGGGATGAGATAGGTTTGATATTGGACGTACTTCATTTGGGGATTTCCTTTCGTTATGGACCATATTTGAAAAGGTTTATTTGAAAATAATACTGTCGAACTTCATTTTAGCGTTGGTACTTCGTATCCAAATCTTTGTACTTGAAATTTTCATCGGAAGCCACATTCTTCGTAAAATGAAGTACTATAAACATCAGAGAGAGCTACATGAAGTACATTTCACTGAATGGTGACTTTTCAGAAAATCTACGGACCCAAAAGATACTATGTCTTTGAATCTTGAATATTTTATTTGAACCGAGAATTATTAAAGTTAACTAGGTGAAGTGCACTTCACTGGAAAGTACATACTAAATCATTTCATCTCTCATCCCCAAATTAAGTCTACTCTATTATAGATCTTCGTTGCACGAAGACATACTCAATACTCTAAATCATCCTCTGAATCCAAAGACTTCATTTTGCACCACGTCATTAACGCTGTGAAGGCCAGGACGACAGACTGAGTTTTTGCGAACCGCGTTTATGCTATTGTTGTATCGCCACCTCGAAAAGGTAATTTTCTCATGATCTCCGAGCAATTTCATTATGGTAGTATACCACGCATGGTATCACGCTTCGCGGTTTTTCCGCCCGAAGATGGGGATATTTTTTCCCGGCGATTATCCCTCGGATTTACGATCTGTGTCACGGCACGGAGATTTACGGTGGAACGTCTTCATTATTACGAAAACGTTGCTTGTTTGCGGTTTGGCAAATTACGCGATTACATTGTGAGGGGGATACTGCTAAAACTTGATTGGTGTGGACATTCGTACGCGATAAAAAGTAACAAGTATAATGCGAATCAATTGAAGTATCTCTAGCAAAACATACTAAGAAGTTCTGAAAAGCATTATAAAATTAAGGAGCACAGGTATCAGCCCAAGGTATGATTTTCAATACCAGTATGGGTTAGTTAACGAAGATATGCTTCATAATTTTTACTAAATTATAGATACTCCCAAAATTTGACTGGTTATCTTTAATATTACGATAGTGAACCAAAAATCTAGTAAAATGTAATTCCGAAACCAGTTCGTTTCTAAAATTCGCTGCAAAGTTTCGGTTTGAAATCATGCACAGACGACATACTAGTGCCTCGGTAAAATCGGTGGAAACGAGCGAGACAAAGTACCGAAAAAAGGGCGAAATAACGATCTACGAAATGTCGAGAAACTCGGCAGCCGGTGAAGGTGTAGGCCGGTTTGTATTCCGCGGCCCGGCCATTGAATTATATGTCCATATATAGAGCGCGCTACTAGCGACGGAAAAAGAGACAAACGAGGGTTGCCCGCAACGAGGAAAACAAGTGCAAGGAAACTAGCGTATGCTAATCGACCGCGCGTCAACGTTCCGCCCGAGGCTGCTCCGTTTGCGGGCCCCAGATAAGACTGCGCGGCTTATAAGGCGCGCGCTTATTGAGAGAAAGAGAGCGCGCGCAACGAGCCGGCCGGCTTGGCTCGTTTGTGCCAAACTGCACACGTCGACATTCAAATCTTGCTTTATTGTACGCCGAATCTAATCATCGTGCGTAACGACGTCCTTTTCGCGCCATTTTCACTTTTCGTACTTCATTGGATTCGAGAAGTTTCATAACCGAAGAATTTTTAGTGAACAGAGTTCGTGTTTTAATTAGCAGTTTCAATTAGGAAAGTCCATAGTTGAATTCTGAACTTCCATTGATGAAGTTCCATCTTCATGAACTCTAACTGATACTTCAGTCATTCACTGAATTCATGGAGTTCATACTTCAATCATGAACTCTCATTCACGGAGTTCAAACTTCAGTCATGAACTCTAATTCATGGAGTTCATACTTCAGTCATGGAATCTAGTTCATCGAGTTCATACTTCAGTTATGAATCCTAATTCATGGAGTTTATATTTTCGTAAAGTATTCACTTGTTTATCAATTCTACATGTTTATCAATTTCAGACATGTACTCTAATTCATGAAGTTCATACTTCAATGCTGAACTTCCATTGACGAAGTTCAAACGTCGGCAAAGAATTCTAATTCATGGATTTCATACTTCAGTCATGAACTCTAATTAATGGTCACTCTAATTAATGTTCATACTTCAGTTGTGTACTCTAATTGATGAACTTCAAATGTCAGCCATGAACTCTAATTAATGGAGTTCATACTTCAGTCATATACTCTAATTCATAAAGTGCATACTTCCGTCATGAACTCTAAATTATGGAGTTCATTATTCATGAATTCTTCGTTTCATGAAGTACGAACTTCAACTTCATAAATTCTTCACGTCATGAAGTATGAACGCAAAATTCGTTAACTTTTTACTTCATGAAGTATACACTTCGACTTCACGTAGTTTTCATTTATGTAAAATGAAATTTCATGAAACTGAAACTTCATGAACTCAGTCATGAACTCCAATTTTCTAGTATTGGTATTTTAATAGTAGACTTCATCGAAGAACTTCATCAATAAACTTCACAATTGCCGTTTATAAAGCCTTGTTCGAAGTTTTTTGGCGCCCAACGTGGGCGCCAAACAATTCATAAAGCCTTCGAATTGACAAATTCGTGAAGTTGAAATCCAGTGATCGTTTAATGATGATTGCAAGTACAAAGGCAAATCGCAGTTCATAAGTCAACTTCGTGTTCGAAGTTCATCAGTCGGACAAATAAGTTCAATTACAAAATCTGTGTTGGCGCGAGGCAAAGTAAATAGGAACGATTAACCGGTCGGCGAACCATCGGGCGGAGGCATCGGCACAAATGAACGAATCCACGGATGCAAATCACGCGGCGCTGTGGCGTACAATTGTGGCGAAGCACGCGAGATCAGACGCGCGAGCGCAAAAGATGTCTAGGACATTGCAGGGCTGGCTACAAGCTCGCGCTCGCGTCCCTATAAAACAGCCGTGAGATCCGGCCGTAATTAACTTCAAAGTTGTAAGGAGAGCGTAAAGTCTCGCGATTCCGAGTTACTGATCTCTACATAGTACCGACTCGGGATGGGCAAAGCATAAGTCTCGGTGTATTTAAGTATCGAGGGCGAAAGCATTCTGCACTGTAAAAAATCTATCAAAAATTAGAATTCCAGTAAATTTTACCATATCGTATAGTAATCGCGACGTATCGTATCCCATTTGGACAAAATTGCTATACCTTCAAAGGAAAAATTCCTGGATGATATAGTAAATTTTCATAGCAAATCGAGTAAAATTTAATATATCATCTGGGAAAAGCTCTTCGAAGTTATACTAATTTTGTCCAAATGTGATACGATACGTCGCGATTACCATATGATATGGTAAAATTTACTAAAATATTTTTCTCAGTATTAGAATTGATAAACAAGTGAATACTTTACGATAAAGAACACTGACCACAAAGTATTAAACATTTGCAGAAATGTCGTTAGCAAAATGTTGATGAAGTTTATTGTGCGGTGTACTTAACAATGATGCAGCTTAAAGTTCGGGCTGTGTTTGGGAAGACCTGTCATTGGCTCGATGCATTATTCATGATCGTCTGGCAGCATCATGGACGGTCGATTCCCACTGTTAATTTGCATTGGCGATAACGTCTAGCGCGTGTACATTACGCACGCTGCCGCGACGTCGACGTGTATACGGCATTCGCGGTAGCGAATTCCCCATACTTAGGCGCAGGTACCAACCACGTGGGGTAGAGCACGCTCGACCACTAAAAAGGCATACTAAAAGACACGGTCGCTTATGTAAATTGTCCAACGAATCACGTGGATATTCGGATATTGTTTATTACAAACTTCACGCGTAAATTTACCTTCGTACTTTCAGCGTAACTGATTTATTTCACTTGGTCGATGAACTTCGTAGTTATCGTAGGGGAAACATGAAGAACTGGTGTTTGACGAAATGACGTGAGGAAATTACCGAATTTCGCTTGAATTAAGTTGGCGTACTTCAAATTAAATAGAGTGAAAATTTCATATGAAGTTATCACTTGTGAAAATTGTCATTATTTCATTAAGTCTTCATAGTTCTTAGTTCAAACATCAAATACTTAATAGTTCATACTTCAAACTTCAAATTCTGCATCGTTCATAATTCAAACATCATTTTTCTTTATACTTCAAGGTTCAATTTCTTCATACTTAAAACTACAAATTCTTCATACTTCAAACTTCAAATTCTTTATACTTCAAACTTCAAATTCTTTATACTTCAAACTTCAAATTCTTTTGCTTCAAACTTCAAATTATTTATACTTCAAACTTCAAATTCTTTATACTTCATACTTCAAAATTCAAATTCTTCATACTTCGAATACAATGTATACATACATACTTCAGTAACTTCGACGTTATAGACGTTGCACTTCAAACTTCGTTTATTTGGCAATTTCAATCTCAATGCTAAATCGAAGTACAATTCTCCATACTAAATGTGGAGAATTGTACTTCAATTTAGCATTGAGATTGAAATTGCCAAACAATTTGCTTTCCACCCATACCGGCTGAACTTTCTAATCCGATTACTATGGCCGAAAAAAAAGCCGGTCGACGAATTCCGCGTGCACATTAATTTCTGCCATCAATCTTTCCATCGTCAGTCCCGAACGGATCCCTTTTTTCGCAGCGAAACCCAACGATATCGAACCGCGGGTGAGATTATCAGCTCGGCTCATTACGACGAAATTACGTTGAATGGAAATGCACCTCGCCTTCCAGGAATACATTAATAGGATAATTCGCCGTGTGTATCGACGCCTGGCTTCCTAATGATAGTGGTACGTGTCAAAATGCGATTAGACGCGTTCGCCTCTCGCGCTGTCGCGAGCGTAACTAATGGACGCAGGGAAAAAGCACGTTCGACGTAATGTGGGTTGTGGTGCCAATAGATTTTACGCGAGAGGATAATAATTTGTTCGCGGTAATAACGGCGCGGAGAAAGGCCTTTGTAGTTGAATTACGGACTTCGCTTGTGAACTTTGGACTTGAAGTTTGATGAGGTGCTTTCTGAGGGAAGTTTAGATTGAATTTGGAAAGAAGGTAATTTGAGATTTAATTACAGTTTATGGATACGCAATGGAATTTAGGGATTTTATGGGTTGAACTTCGTGAAGTTCGAGCTGCGTGATATTGCACTCGAAATTATGGGAATGAAGTTCATCAAACTTCATTCCGCATTTTTTAATTATTTTCAAAATGTAATTATGTGAAACATTAAAAATGAAATCTGGAAATATGAAACAGGAAACTTAATTTCCTAAACTTCAAAGTGAAGTTGGTAAAGTAAGTTATTTTAATCAATTTGCAACAAGAGATTTACAATCTACATTTACGAAACGAGATATTCTCTCATTTTCTTAATATCTAGATGAATGAGTTACGGAATTTGCCCCGTCTCACCATTAGTTCATAAACTTGATATATGAACCTCGTAATTATCCTCGGCGTATCACCCTAATTATTTCATAATCGCTCTAAATACATTCTAACCCGACTCTTTTCTGTTTCAGGTAAGTCCCCTCTGCATACTTCAGCCTGCGTCGGTGAGTCAATTACTTCCGAATCAATCATTCCAGTCAAGACGGGAAAAAATGCGTTTCACAACTATATCTGGCGTGCATGCGACCATTTTTTGCTCCTTTTGCATAATTTCACAAAACAGATGTCTGCATTCCACGCGTCCATTATCCTCCAATTATTTTGCAACGGCCTCGGTAAATGTCATAAGTTAAAACTGATTCGCGAAAACTTCATTATTCGCGACGTATGGGGCCAGACTTGCGTATCCAGTCGTGCGCCTGTTTTTTAGATAAAAAACGCCCGACGTCGTTTCGCTGCAGTTTTACGGCCTGCACCTTTCACCGAGGCAGATTTTTTGCCCGGCCAAACGTCGAATGAATTAACCTATTAATTTTTCGTTCGACCGGGAGCGCGCGCGCAATCGAAATCGATTTTCCGACGCGGTGATTCTTGTGAAATGTCCCGCGCGGACAATAATTTATCCGACTCGAAAAAGCCCTCGATACTTCGCGTGACGAAATTACACCGAGGTAGAGCCAATTTATTTTTCGTTGCGCGAAAGTTCCTCGCGAACCTGTGCGTTGCAGTGACTATTGTCGTTGGAGTGACTTTTTCGTTAGATCGAAAAGTGTACCTTACAGAAGTTGAGTTCATATGTGCATTTTTTCAGTATTTATACATGAAATCCATGAAAGTTCATGTATGAACTCGTTTGATGTTCATATATTAACTCGTTTGAAGTTCATATGTGAAGTCGATTGAAGTTCATATATGAACTCGATTGAAGTTCATATATGATCTCTTTTAGTTTATTTATGACCTAGATTGAAGTTCATATATGAACTCTTTTGAAGTTCATTTATGAACTCTTTTGATGTTCATATATGAACATCATTTATGAACTCATTTGAAGTTCATACCCAAAGTGTATGAACTCGTTTGAAGTTCGTAAACAAAACTTATGAACCCTTTTAAACAAATACATATGAACTGTTCTGGAGTTCATACACAAAATACGAACATTTTCCGAACTTTTCACCCGTTCTTGACGCATCCCATGCAAACCATGTGCCTACGAGTCCGAAGCATGAGAAAATATCTCGTCACACGAGGTCGGCGTATGAAGTTCATAAGCGACGGCCGTTGATGCGTTTCATACGTGCAAATTACGAGAAACAAGTGACGATAAATAGCGCGCAGTCGGAGGGCAGGTGAGATTAGGCTGTCGTTGTACTCCGGTCACGTACGCGCGTATTTCACCGCGCCGCTCGCCGTTATATCGCGAAATTTAGACGATATGGCGCGGCATCGGCGCAAAGTACGGCGTCATTAAAGCGTGGTGTAATCAGTTAATATGGCCGGCTTGTAGCGGACAAAATTATTGGAGACGAGTCGCGCGGCAACGTGTCGTAGATCAGCGCCGCGGTATCAGCATGAATGGTTGCCACGACACTCGCGAACTAAAGTAACACGAGAACGCCGCCGGGATAATTAACATGCCGCGCGATTGCTAGAAATAACGCGGCCCCGGCGATACCGGCCGATATCACGTGACGATTTACGGGCGACACGTTCGGGATCGTGCGGGACCCGCTGATACGACTTTATCATCGTGTTCGGGGTACAAATTTCGATCGGGACATTCGCTTTTGATGTTTCGGACAAGGTCGGAAGGAATTTTGGATGACATTCATATTTGAAGTTGAACTTTACACCTCAACATCAAATGTATGGAATTTTCATTTGATGTTGAGGCTTGCAGGAGAAACTGCAAAAATTGAAGTTCATTTATGAGGATGAAGTACTTCAAATATCTGACGTTCATCATTTAAGTAAAGTTCATCTTTGTGATTCAGATGAATTAATGCAAACTTCAGAGGCAAAGGTTGGTTGAGAGATATTGAAGTACTGGTGAAGTCAGTTGTATCAAACTTCATTTATGAATTCGATTTTATCAAACTTCATTTATGAACTGACGTACATATATTTACATTCGTAAATTCACCCTCAGTGACCTTCATACTTCAAATCTGAATCAATTATGAACTTCAAAATTTTGAAGTTCATAATGAAGTACACGAAAATGAAGTTCGACATTCACAAAGAAACGCTATTAACAAAGTTCAAATTCCGAATCGCCATTAGAAATGTCCCCAATGAAATTTTTTCTACAATCTTCCAACTTCAACTTCATAATCGAAGTTCGAACGACAAAGTAGTCCGTTGAAAAATGGCGCGGAATCTCTTTAGCTGAAGTTTACATTGGGATCGCGCCTGAGACAACGTACATTTTCCAGTACGTAACTCAAGTACGACCTCCTTGTAAACTAAACGACCTGATCAACAAAACACGAGCCATCTCATCTGCTCTCATCTGAAAGTCGTCGTAAAATGTGACGAGTCACCGGAGAAATAGCCGGCGCGAACGCAGCGGCGCGCGTTCTCTCGCGGTAACTCGACTCATCGATCAACGCGATTTTCTACGTCGACGAACAATCTACAAAGTGCAACGACAGCGGACGAGTTATTTCACGCTCGAATTATTTCGTCGCGCGCGCCGCCGTGAAATATGTATGAGACGGTTCGACATAATTATGATGTCGAGGTGTGACATAATGCCACCGGTTTTCCGCCGCGGAATCTTCGGCTTGAGTTTACGTTCGTCTGAACGACGGATCGGTCCCGAGACCGCTTTGACGCTGAGCAATCGCCACTAAATAACGCTTAATTAGTACGACTAATTAGGTGATGTTGCGTTTCTGATTTAACGATGGCAGCTGATGAATGACCCGAACACAGTGACGCGAGATTCGTACGAGGAAATATGCTGACACGATGCGAACCATTTTTTTGGACCTTGCGATGCCTTTGTGTTGCGTGTTATGTGAAGTACGTAACTGTAACTAATGGTGCAATAGAGTAAATGAAGTTTTCTACTGAAGTGTATATTTGTAGTTCATAATCGTACTTCAGTTTCAATTTTTAATGTTTGATTGAAGTACAAATGAAGTTTGTAATCGGAGTTCATAACTGAAGTTCGTTTTGAAAGTACATTAGTGTTGAAAGTTCATAAGGTTCATATGCTGTTGTCTCATCTGGAATTCATAACTGAAGTTCATAAATATAGTTCATAACTGTAGTTCACAACTTCAGTTCATAACTGCAGTTCGTAACTGTAGTTCATAATTGAAGTTCATCTGGAGTTCATAACTGATGTTTATATTACCAGCTCATAACTTCATAATTAAAATTCATAACCGTAGATTATATTCTACCCTAATTCTACATGTACTTCGAAATTCATTATCGAGATTTTTATTGAAACTTGACAATTGAAGTTTTTATCCGTCCGTTTTAATGAAACCTAATTAACCAAATAATATAATTGTCTTTCAATTTCTTCACTCCATCCGTCAGTTTCCCACACTAACGTCTATCTGAAATTTCCAATCGCAGTCGGTATCGGTCGGGGTTCATTCATGAATTTCGTCCGCCAAGTGTAAACTTCGAAATCCCTGGATAGATAATGGATTAATTACAGGCCGGGTACGTGCTTAGAAATAAACTGCGACCTCGCTGCGGATTTTGTTCTCTCGTATCTAATCACAGCCGCGGCGTCGGAAGGGCTGAGAGTGCGGCTCATTAACGTGCGCGTTCGCGCCACAATATTTATCGCGCACGTTGCCAGAGGAGAGCGGCGCATCGCCGGGCCCCTGAGACCAGTCGTCCGGGGATGTCTCGCCCCTCGCTTCATCTGCCCGCGACCACACATCCAGATCCTAGATAAACGTGCTCAACTTACGCCGGACGCACACCTGAATGCCAACCTCGAAAATCGTCGCGACTTCACGTGGGAAAGCTGCAGTGCGACTTTGAATATGAACTTTTTTATGCGAAGTTCGCGAAGTTCTTTGGGAGACGAAAAATCGTTTTTGAATCAAAAATAATTTTGATGAACTAATGCAAACTTCAGGGGCAAAATCTGGTTGAGAGATATTAAAGTACTGGTGAACTCTATTCAAACTTCATTTATGAACTCGATTTGATCAAATTTCATTTATGAACTCTATTAATTTATGAAGTTCGATATTATCGAACTTCATTTATCAACTCGACTTTATCGAACTTCATTTATGAACTCGACTTTATCGAACTTCATTTATGAACTCGACTTGATCGAACTTCTTTTATGAACTCTAAGTAATCAAAATGTATTTATGAACTCGATTTAATCAAAATGTATTTATGAACTCGATTTAATCAAACTTCATTTATGAAATCGATTTAATCAAATTTAATTTATGAACACGATTTAATCAAACATCATTTATGAATTAGATTTAATCAAATTTCATTTATGAACTAGATTTAATCAAACTTCATTCATAGCCAAAAATTAAGTTTTCACAGGAAGTTTGGTTGGTTGCAGGGTTGTACAAATAAACTTCAATATGAACGACGAGATTTAGAATTGAAGTACGAAAACGTTAAATATGAAATTGTTTAACATATTGTTTTAAACTGAAATTTTTTCATGAAGTTTCATAACTTCCTACACAAGGATGAAGTTTCCGAAAAATGTACACTTGACTCGTAATGTAGTTGATATGAAAAGTTTAAAATGAAAAGAATGGCGATGAAACAGGGATATGAACTAGATTTCGTGCGTTTTCCCACGAGTCCCACACAGATGGCAGCCGGCCGATAACGGTGCGAAAAAAGTAAATAATAACAAAGTCTGAACTGTCAGCGACATCTATAAAAAGAAATTGCCGGGGACGGGGCTAGTTAGTCACATCTCAATGCGGTATCGGGACCCGCCCCTCGGCTGCGTCGGCACATTATTCAATGCTTCCTCAATCGTTTAATCATCGGTCATCACGGCCCGCTAATTTCAGCCGACGTGACTTCTAACGATTCCAGATCGGTACCTGCCCCCAATCTGATGTATTCTAATCGTATTCCGCCCTGACAATGACGCACAATTCATAATCGCCTACGTAGTCTCGAGGCGTCTTTGGCCGTGGCGGTCATTTGCGCGTTTCTCTGCTCCGAGTATTATCTGAGTGACAATAGTATAAAAATACTAGCGCCATCTACATTTGAATGGAGTTTAAACCTGATAACGACTTTCTCCTAAATCAAAAGCTTTTTTCGATCAACATACGAGATGTGGAAAGGGGTGTGATCGCTGCTCTCGAAGTTTATTCTTGAATTTTATCATACAAAATTTTATTCTTGACCTCGATGGATCACAATTTTAGTTTTATCAAAGTTCATTTATCAACTCGATGTACTCAAACATCATTTATGGGCTCTATGTGATAAAAATTTATTTTTCAACTCATTTTAATCAAACTTCATTTATGAACTCGACTTTATCGAACTTCATTTATGAACTCTCTGTAATCAAAATTTAATTATGAACTCGATTTAATCAAACTTGATTTATGAACACTATGCAATCAACATTTATTTATGAACTCTATATAATCAACAATTAATTAAGAACTCGATTTAATCAAACTTCATTTATGAACAGTGTGTAATCAAAATTTATTTACGAACTCGACTTAATCAAACCTCATTTATAAACTCGACTTTATTAAACTTTATTTATGAACTCTATGTAATTGAAATTTAATTATGAACTCGATTTAATCAAACTTCATTTATGAACTTTATGTAATCAAAATGTTTTATGAACTCGATTTAATCCAACTTCATTTATGAACTCGATTTTATCAAATTTCATTTATGAACTCAATTTTGCCAAACTTCATTTACGAACTCCATTTTATCCAATTTCATTTATGAAGTCGATTACACTGAAGTTCATCTATGACCATTGTTACATCGAAGTTCATTTCTGAACTCATAAGTACAAAAAAATACTTCGATCAACATGTGACCGTAATGACTTTCTCCCGATCGAAAAAAAAAACATATTTTCGATCGACACACGTGAAGTGTAAAAGCGCGTGATCGATGAACTTCAAAACCAGCAAAGAATCATTGTAGCGGGATGAATGTCCTCGAGATGGCGCTGTCACAAAAAACCGGCCAGTTCGTCATGCGCGGGCACATCAGTGACGCGTTGTATAACGTTGTTACATTCACTCTCGCGGCTCGATCCAGATTTCAGCGCGATAAATCAGGTCGACTCGAACCGATTGCGAAACGATTGCAAAATGGTGCCTCTTAGACAAGCTGATAGTCAAATAATGCGCTGTTCCCCGGAATACCGAGCGAGCCGCCTGACACACGTCGCTCTCCGTATTTTGATGTGACTTTGCGTCACGTACTTTGTACTGTGACACATTTCGATTGTCAGCGGCCTTATTGGTGCGCAAATGCCATTTGCATATTATTTGCATTTCGTTGCCGCAATTTATGATTCGACGTGGCTGAACACGTATTTAGTTAGAATATCAGTATGTACATCGGACGGCGGGCTTTTTCAATGGTCCTTATGAACTGGATTTAATTATGAACTGCGGATGGGAAATTTAGCAATTAAACCACGGTACTAAGTTTCAAATGAAGTTCATAAATAAACTTTTTTTTAAACATGTATAGTGTTTCCCTATGTAACTTATACAGCTGAAGTGCATTCATGAAGTCTTACAATTGAAGTTCATGCCAAAATTGTATGTTTGAAGTTTATTCCAGAAGTTCGTTTTTGAAGTGCATGCCAAAACTGTATATTTGAAGTTTATTCCAAAAATTCATATCTGAAGTTCATTCCGACAGTTTATAATGAAGTAAACGCTATTTATAATTTATGAACACTATGTAATAAAATTTATTTATGAACTCGATTTAATCAAACTTCATTCATGAACTCGATTTTAACAAACTTCATTTATGAATCCTATGTAATTAAAATTTAGTTATGAACTCGATTTAATCCAACTTCATTTATAAACTCGATTTAATCCAACTTCATTTATGAACTCGATTTTATCAAATTTCATTTATGAACTCAATTTTTCCAAACTTCATTTACGAACTCCATTTTATCCAATTTAATTTATGAAGTCGATTACACTGAAGTTCATCTATGACCATTATTACATCGAAGTTAATTTCTGAACTCATAAGTACAAAAAAATACTTCCATCAACATGTGACTGAATTTTAAACCGTAATGACTTTCTCCCAGATCGAAAAAAAAAACATTTTCGATCGACACACGTGAACTCGATTTAATCAAATTTCATTTATGAACTCGATTTTAACAAACATCATTTATGAATTCTATGTAATTAAAATTTAGTTATGAAGTCGATTTAATCAAACTTCATTTATGAACTCTATGTAATCAAATTCTTTTATAAACTCGATTTAATCCAACTTCATTTTGAACTCTTTTATCAAGTTCATGTCTGAAGTTTATATCCAATGTTCATATCAGATATATCCAAATTTCATATTTCATAATTCGTATAAAAAATTAATCTGAAGTATATCTATAAAGTTCACACGTGAAGTTAAGTTTAGAATTAAAAATACTCATTTGAAAATCGAAATAAAATTGGCAGAGCAAATTGGCCTCCATTAACAAATAACCGTCGCGCAAAAAAGCGGGAGTATTAAAATCAATCGTGACTCGGTAAATATGGTGTATTTAACAACTGCGACGCGCAATAAAACATATCAAAGAAAAGTCAACATATTTTCTTTCTTGTTTCCTCAGTTTATATATCACTTTTATGGACTGTGTGTCGCTGGGACGCTAAGCAAACAATTTCTCAGTTTTTTTGTCATCTGAAATGCACAATTACGTAAACACGCTCTTTCGGTCGGATTGCCGGCGAAGGCGAGCTGGTAAACGAAAACCCGTTTCGCGGAAGATGAAATTAAATTCATGAAATATCGGATCGAAATGTTGACGTTTCAAATTGAGTTTTAAGCTCCATTTCAGGTTTAACCGCACCTAAATGTCAAATAAAGCGTCTTACGCTCATTGACGATGCATCGGGAAACTGGTCCTGCGGGATTTTCAATGCACGATGTTAACACAATGTTATTCGCGATAAATTGTCGCGAACGCTGGTTACTCAACTTTTCAGGAGGACGACAGTTTTTTCTCATTGCCTTCTTCGTGAGAGTTAATATATAAATGATATTTCTGTGATCAGTTTACATTGGAATTTTAATAATAATCGTACGAAAACGTCATTGATGAACTTCATGAACGGTGATAAATTATTTTAAAGATAATTTTCGTATGAAATATGCGTTAAAAAACTTCATATGAAATGTTCAAAACCGAATTTCATATGAAATTTGAGTTAAAAAACTTCATAGAACATGTTCGAAAACCGACTTCAAAATGGTCAAAGCGAACTTCAAAAAAGTTTCCTTTCACATAGTAAATTATGGATACGTTTATAAATTATTTATGAACTCGGTTTAATCAAACTTCATTTATGAACTCAATTTTAACAAACTTCATTTAGTAACGAGTTCATAAATGAGTTCATAAATGATTTCATAAATGAGTTCATAAATGATTTCATAAATGAGTTCATAAATGAACTCATTTATGAACGATTTCATAAATGAACTCGTTCAAAAATACATTCATAAACCGCGTTCATAAATCAGCTTCATTGTGCATAAACAATGTGAAATTTTATAAAAGGTACCGTTCATATTTTGTAAATCGTCGGACATTAAAACTCACAGTCTATAATCTTCAAATTATCAAATTTAATATGAAAGCAAAGTTTATAACATCGCATTGGAAGATTATATTGGAAATGTGTGTCGAATATGCGCGTTTAAAGTTCAAATATGAAACCGTCGTATGAAAATCATACGTGAATTAGCGCGATCGAGCGGCAAGTTAGTTCCTGGTTCACCTGTGTTGCTTACAACAGCGCGCTCACCTGGCCGCCTTCGTTTGCCTGCCACTCCCGCGCGACACGCCGCCTTTTCACCGGCAATGGCGCATCGGGCGCTATTATCAAAGGTCACGTCTCTTGAGGTCGCATCTCCGGATCGCCGTGATGTACAAATTGTACAACAATAAACATAAAGCCTTTACCTATTGACCTAACGTATTGTTTGTCTTTGCTACACAATCGAGCGTATGTGTCGACTGTGTTTCAAATGAGTTCAAATCTGAACTCGTTTATCAGATGTGAACTTTATTTATAAACAAGTCACAAATGTAGGTTTCGTAAATCGACTTACGAAAAAATTATGATTATGTTCAGGGCGAATCTATAAAAACATTTCATATGAACTTTTAATGGATGAAGTTCATTTGGCACAGCTTTAAGTTTGTTGAAAATGTTCATAGCTAACTTTAACGTCTTTTCAAATCAAAGTTCATTACAATTCAGCAACTAATTAAAAATGTGTAATGTGTTAATAGAATATTTCGTTTGAATTTGTAATGAGGAAAGTTCTTTTTTTAATATATTCAAGTTCATTAATGTTTATGAACTTTGTTTATAAACAACTTTGAATGTAGATTGTGTTGATTGACAATATTGATCATATGAGCTGTTAATGCACGATATTGCACAAACGATTTTAGAAGATTAAGTTTGTGCTGGAATTTCCTTTTAAAGTTTTGATATTTTACGGTTTTTCTCTCAATATTTCAGACCGCAGAAAGAAAACCTATTCTCTATTACGCGTCACAACGGGAGATAATTTCACTTCGGCTTCTTTTCCATAAACCTCTAAAACCATTAAACCTTAAGTGCAGAGTGTCAATAACGTTTGATAAACTAACTCACTTGGATAATCATACGTTTCTCTCTGTCGTTACATGGTGTTACATAAGCTACGCTACTACGGCCTGCTTTTGCCCCCACATTCTCTCCATCGGGCAGCACACCGCGAAACTTTGAGTTTAAAAGAAAAAAGATTAGGATACGTGATTTATTTCAGTTCCTCGATTCATGCGTTTGTTTGCTCTGGAAGATATCGACTGTATATAGAGACTAAAAAGAGGCAGTCTTTAGATAGAAAATTGAAAACGACTGTACTTTTTTGGTTCAGGAAAAGTTACTTTTTTAGTATTCCTAAACTTTAACGCGCTGCCTCTTGTCACACTTCATATAAAAACACATTCTTTCAGTACCATGAACTTTGAAAATAATACGATATTTGCGTAATATGGAATTTCAAATACGAGGTTCGTTGTATAAAGTTCGCGTACAAAGTTTCTTATGTTAAATTCACATAAGTTCATACGATGTTCATCGTATGAACTTGACAATACGATGTTCATCGTATGAACTTCACATACGATGTTCATCGTATGAACTTCACATAACAAGTTCATCGTATGAACTTCACATAATAAGTTCATCGTATGAACTTCACATACGATGTCAATCGTATGAATTTCACATACGAACTCCATCGAATAAACTTCACATTCGATGTCCAACGTATGAATTTCATATACGATGTCCATCGAATGAACTTTACATACAAAAATGTCAACGTATGATCTTCACATACAAAAAGTTGAGAGTATGAACTTTACATACAAAAAATTCATAAAATGAACTTCACATACGAAAAGTTCATCGTAAGAACTTCACATACGAAAAGTTTATCGTAGGAACTTCACATACAAAAAGTTCATCGTATGAACTTCACTTACAAAAGTTCATTATGAACTTCACGTAAAAATTCATAATATGAACTTCACGTACAAAAATTCATAATATGAACTGCACATACAAAAAGTTCATAATATCAACTTCACATACGAACAGTTAATAATATGAACTTCACATACGAACAGTTCATAATATGAACTTCATATACGAACAATTTGTAATATGAACTTCATATACGAACAGTTCATAATATTAACTTCATATACGAACAGTTCATAATATGAACTTCACATACGAACAGTTCATCGAATGAACATCACATACAAAAAGTTCATCGTTTGAACTTCACATACATAGAGTTATGAACTTCACGTAATAAGTTCATCGTATGATCTTCACATAATGAGTTCATTATATGAACTTCACATAATAAGATCATCATATGAACTTCGCATACTAAATAACACAAACTTCACAAATGCATTGTATAAACTTCTCAAACTTCATGATTTCCCCATCGTGACTTGGAATGAACCCGAATAATACTCATCCGTGCAAAACCCGTCGCCTCGCCTAAAATGTCGCTTCCGAACATGCGGCGGCGGGATTGCCGCGCGCGTTTCATATCGCGCCGCTGATTTACGAGCGTTGCAACAGGTCGAGATCGGCGGCGGCGCGCGCGCCGATAACATTTGGACCGCGGCACGTACGCGTATTAATTGTCAGTTCGGCTCGTCGGTTGGGTGCAGTCGGTCGCAGTCGGGCCCGTCGCGTATGGCGGTTGCGCAAGTGGAGCGGCGGAGATGCGATTGAGAGAGGAGCGGCCGAAAGCCTGGCAGGCGCGCCGCTCGCGTGCCGCAACGTCACCCCACGAGCGATGTGTGCAGCCCGGGCGAACGTGTGCACGAAGTGTGCCACAATGCGCGCACGCGCGCCGCGCGTTATTATTTACTCCGCGGCGCCGAAGTGCACCCGACGCAGTCAATCGGCCCGGCAAGATGTCGCAAGATGTCGCCGGGACAAAAGGACAGTCCGAGGCGCACCGCGGGCAATGCGGGAGAGGGAGGGGGAGGAGAAAGTGCGATTTTTGGCGCTGAGGAGAGAGATAGTGGATAGCTTTGGTTGGAGATCGTTTTTGTTCGAAGATCATTTATGAAATTCGATTTGTTATCGTTCATGGATGAAAATTATATGTGCGAAGTTCTTATGAAGTTTATGTTTACAGAGTTCATTCGTGAAGTTTGTGTTATCGACGATCGTTTATGAAGTTCGATTTGTTATGAACGTTCATGGAGTTATGAAGTTCTTATGAAGTTTATGTTGTCAGAGTTCATTCGCGAAGTTCGTGTTATCGAAGATCGTTTATGAAGTTCGATTTGTTATGAACATTCATGAATGAAATTTATATGTGCGAAGATCTTCTGAAGATTATGTCGTCAGAGTTCATTCCTGAAGTTTGTGTTATCGAAGATCATGTATGAACTAAGTTATCAACGTTCATGAATGAAATGTATGTGCTAAGTTCTTCTGAAGTTTATGTTGTCAGAGTTCATTCGTGAAGTATGTGTTATCGAAGATCATGTATAATCTTTGTAATTAACGGTCAGACATTATATAGACTTCAAAGGTCTTGCCTGGACACTATGTTGACGAAGTTCGTGTACGAATTATTTTATCGACGTTCATGAATGAACGCCGTTCATGCATCTTCGAAGTACGTATATGAACTCGATTTCATCACAGTTCTTGCATGAACTTTGTTATTAAATGAAATGTATGATCTGTGTTATCAAATATCATGCATGAACTGTGTTATCAAATTTCATATTTGAACTGTGTTATCAAATTTCATGTTTGATCTGTGTTATCAAATTAATTAAAATATGAACTTCGTTATCAAATTTCATGTATGAACTTTCTTCGTCAAATTTTATTTATCAGAGTTCATCTATGAACTTTTATGTAGGAGTTCATCTATGAACTTTACTGGAGGAGTTCATATATGTACTTGGTGATAAAGACTCCGTTTATGAAATCTCTGTTACTTACATTCACTTAAAAACTCTGATACTAAATTCATTCACGAGCTCCATGTCGTTAAAGTGTATCTATTGACTCGATTTGGTAAAAATCCGTGCGGGAATTTGTTACTGCCCAAGTGCATGCATGAATCCGACATGACAAACTTTATTTATGAACTCAATGTCAAATAAATTAATTCCTTTGTATGCCATCAAATTTCGGGTATGAACTTGTCAACATGTTTAACTACGTAAAGAAAGTATGAACCAAATTAGTACACAGATCATACGATTTTTTTATTCACATCTATAAAATTGGTCACTATTTATGAATCTATACTTCGTGACTACTGTGTGTAAACAAAATACATAGAATGATCCTTCTGGAGATCAAATAATATCTACAAAAAGGACATCCACCTCGTTGATTGAATATACATTAGTAGTTCTGTTCTACTACCTATTTCTGACCTTTTCGCGATAATGTTTTCCTACACATACTTCCATCACTAAGTTCATATACACTGTTAAAAATTTCGGAAGTCCAATTACGGTACATGCACCGTAAAATCGAATTAAGGTACAAATACCGTAA